>WHYT01017797.1:285043-326835 GCA_009806455.1 Tetrax tetrax
CATGACATTTATGGCAAAGAATACTCTCTTTGGCCAGTTTGGGTCAATTATTCTGGCCGTACCCCTCTCAGCTTCCTGCACCTGCACATTAGCGAGACCTGGAAAGCTGGACAGTGTCCTTGGTCTCATTAGCAACAACACATATCATCTGTGTATTTATCAACATTCTTCATATCTGAAATAAAAACCAGTATGCAGATATATCACCCTGTATATTGGAACTCAAATGCCTAACTCATTTGTTACTTAAAGGGTTTTCTGGTCCAAAAGGGAGAGAGGGCTGCAATTTTCTGGGCTGATGGCAGAAGTACTGTACAGAGGAGCCTAGTATATCTATTAATCTCATCCAGAGAAGCAGACAGTGAAGAGGTTCAATTCCGTGACAGCCTAACCATTAACAGCATCCCAAACTTGATTTTATTTCTTCACTTTTTCGGGCTGAAAACACTGTGGCTAAGATTTATTATGTCATTGTCGTCTCTGTCTTTCCTCTGTCTCATCTGTATTCTTTACAGAGCCTATAAACATGGGCTGTCAGCAAGCTAAACCTGTCAGATTTCTGCTCCCCCCCTCCTCTGTCTGCTACTGTGCTGCCCAAGAAACAGCCCTGCATGCTGCACCCTCAGTATGATTCTCATCCTCAGATCTCATTCATCACTGTGACTCCAAACTCAGTGCAACATATTAGAAAAAAGGTCAGGGATATGAAAGGAAAAGAGAGATAAACAACTACGCAGAGGAAGCAGTTGAGCTACAGGAGACATGGGAGGTAAGATCAGAGCCAATTTCTCTGCCAGCAGCTGAACTGGGCATCAAGTACTTCCTATACAAGTTCTAAGTGTTTTAATCTGGAGGGTTGTGTAGGGTTTTCCTGCAGCTCCTGGTTTATTTCCCAGCACAGAAGTATAGTGAAAGGGTAGAAAACCTTATTTAAAGATGGAAAGGTTGTAAAACTTTTACAGCTGGAGTAAAGGTGACAGATTGGTTGCTGAGCGACTAGAAACCTGATAGAATGCAAGATTTGGACTCAAGAGTTCAATAAATGTCCTTACCATGATGAAAAAAACAAGTCCTATGTAGACTTTATGAGCCAAACTTTAAGAAGCTTTTGATTGGGGATGGAGGGAATTTTGTATGGAGGAAAAAGAAATTATTTTATATGAAGCAGTAATATTCCTTTAAGTGGGATCTGCTGCTTCCTATGTGCTGTACTGTCAGTGTAGTTAAGTAGAATTTATGTTAAAAATTATTTTTTCTTAATGATATCGGTTCTCCATTCTCCTCACTGCTGCTTTGGCCATTTATCACTGAACAGGCTTGTATTCTTTGTCAGGAATTATGGGTTTTGCCTTTATGTTTTTTTTTTTTTTTCAGGCTTTTGACACTTTTCCTCATAAATAGAAAATAGCTGTTAACTCTTTCCTTATTTGCATTTTGAGAATCTATATTTGAAATATTGATGTAATATCATGCTAGAAATTTATTTCTCTCACCAAATTATGGAAATAAGAGAAACTGCTGAGTCTAAACTAGGTAACTTGCAAAATTCCATTCAGAAGAGTTTGATAGAAAGAAATCAGCTTCTGCAACCATAATAATTTTATTTTTAAAGGGGTAGCTTATAAGGATTTTAGTTTTATTTATGTGTGTAATAATTGGTTAAGAATTTGATATGACGTCCAATTATATCATGTTGCCCAGCAAGTGTGATGATTTGGGTCAAAGAGTTGAGGACATAAGTATCTTTATTGACTATTAATCTTTTTAAAAAGGAATTCTGACTGTGCTTTATGTGAGCACAGATTGTTTATGTCCTAAACTTACTTAATATACTTCAGTCTTGCTGATGCTAAAAGCTTGTTTTAATGCTTTATGTGTTATTTAACCTAGATAGAGAAGATAAGTAAACTGATTATTCAATAAATCAATTCATTAAAGAAGATAGAGTAAAAGGCCCCTAATGAAATTATCAGGCTAATGATAAAACCAAAAGCATACAGTAATTTGGAATGGAAACGCCAATTTCATGGAGTGTGGCTCCCACAATGTCCACTAAATGCATTATTTTGGATGCAACTTCTGAATCTGATAATCCTTGTGCCACTGGCTGTTGAAAGGTGAGAAGGACTACTACCCTACATTTTCAATCTATTTCTCATTTATTTAGAATCATAAATCATAGAATGTTTAGGGTTGGAAGGGACCTTCGAAAGTCATCTAGTCCAACCCCCCTGCAAGGAGCAGGGACATCTTCGACCAGACCAGGTTGCTCAGAGCCTCATCCAACTTGGCCTTGAACGTTTCCAGGGATGGGGCATCAGCCACCTCTCTGGGCAACTTGTTCCAGTGTTCTACAACTCGCATTGTAAAAAATTTTTTCCTAATATCCGGTCTAAATCTACCTCCCTCTATTTTAAAACCATTACCCCTCGTCCTATCACAACAGGCCCTACTGAACAGCCTCTCCCCATCTTTCTTGTAGGCCCCCTTGAGGTACTGGAAGACTGCTAGAAGGTCTCCCTGGAGCCTTCTCTTCTCCAGGCTGAACGGCAGCAACTCTCTCAGCTTGTCCTCATAGGAGAGGTGCTCCAGCCCTCTGATTATCTTCGTGGCCCTCCTCTGGACCTTCTCCAACTGGTCCATGTCCTTCTTATGTTGGGGACTCCAGAACTGGACACAGTACTCCATGTGGGGTCTCACCAGGGCATTTCTAAGCATTTGCTATTTTACTGAAGCTGAAGACAAAATACTGGAGCTTTTGGTTCAAAAAGCACTGTAGCACATCTCACAGAGTCATCTGTGGAAAGAATCTAGCAGAATTTGGGGAGAAATTTTATGTAAATCAGAAAAGGAAGTTTTGCATGTAAAAGTACAATAGAAGACTGCTGTGTCCCTCTACTTCTGTGCAAGCACTTGTGTTTTCCTCAGTAAATGTTACTGGTTTCAGTGCCATTAGGAAGCTTTTTTCTCTATGTTCATCACATGGAATGATAGTATGGATGTTCATCACTTTTGAACATACTGAATATCCTAGCTTTAAGAGGTAGGGGAAGTTAAGACCCCTGAACCAGGCAACTGCATTAACACATTGTATGCATAATAATATAACAGCTGTTCAAAGTCGAGCTGATAATACATACATTCTAGATTCACGTGAACTGTGGGGAGCAAAATTATTTGTGGAAAATAAGAATCAGGAAAAAAAAACATATTAGAAAAGAGAAGCCCATTTAAATTCCTATAACTTACTGTATGCTATCAAGTACAAATGGAGTATTGTGATACAGCAGAGCTCAGTACTGACATGGCTTGTCTGGCCCTAATGTGAAATGACTCATACTCCAAAATAAGGAAACAAAGCACACTAGAAATTTCAAACTTAAGAAGAAGGAGGTTTGAAAGACACATTGCAGTAAATCTAGAAAAGAGGCTATAACTGTAAAACAATTAGGAAATAAATTCAAGTGTTTCTTCATGAATGTCAGATCAAAATAATAAATAATGGTTAAAAAAAAGGAATATTTTAGAATATAAAGAGATAAGAAATAGAAATCTTTAAAGAATTTAACTTGTAAAATAATATAAACGGTGTTGTTATCTACCACATCACTGCAAATATAATATAGATTGGGTGGTGTATGGAAGGAGGAAGAAGGAAAGTCCAGGATCCACTACTTCCCTCTTTATTGATACACTGGGAAGAAGCAAACTCCTAGCCAGTTTATCTGCTGCCATCAAATGAGATTGTTTCAGTTCAATCAGATCAAAATGAGGTAAAAAAGAAAGATTACTTTACACTGAGATATAAAGTATTCTTTTATGTTTCTCTACCAGAGTAAAGTAGTATAGTGAACTTGGCAGGCTGAACCTGATAAATACTTCAAATTTGTAGTAATGTCTTGGAAAAATGAATGAGTGTCTCACTTTTCCCTCTTGAATATATAGTAGAGTTTGCACTACAGAATGCACTGCTGTCCACATAGTTACTGGCTGTTTGCTAGTAAAAGTTTTTTAGTGCAAAAAGTGACACCACTGTTTTATTTTAAATTGTTTCTCTCGAAATAACTGTTAACAGTGGTTTAGGCATATTTACTTCAGGGACTGATATGACTTTCAGAATCTTTTACTAACAAATACATGAATGAATGAAAGCCAGTTAGGTTCCATAATTCAGACAAAGCTTCCATAGTTGGAAAAGTCACTAGTTTGTAATGTGGAAAAAAAAATCTTTCAAATGTAAAGATGTTAATAGGATGAGTTGTTTATAACTTCATTGTCAGAGACCTTAACTGTAACCAACAGTCTAGAAACAAAAATTTTAAAGCATTAAATCTTTCATTAAAATCCTTTTGAAATGAAAAAGATTGCTACCTGTTAATATTAAATATGCCACCTATTAATATTAAAATTGCCATATTTGTACACATTTGGATTTTAGAAATGTACGTACCAATTCATTAGATTGAATTTCATTTTAATTTACCTACAGAATAGTATTAATTTGAATACTCATCTTTCCTCCTGTGCTTTTCCAAATCTGTTAAGGTTAGAAATGTTTTTCCTACAACACCATTCTAATACATGTTTCTTCACTGAAGAACATAATCTTATTTAAGGCTTTCTCTTTACTTTTTGTTTTCTGGTCAACATCTTTTAATATCCTTTGTACAAGGATTCTGAATTTTGCCCTCTTTAGACAAAGCTAAATCCAAATGAAAGCATTAGCTGTAGCCATTTTTACTCGCTATAAGCATCCATATTCAAATTCTGACTGTGAGGCTCAGTCATGCTCTTGTTTCTTGTTCCTGTTGCCAAACAGATGAATTTTTGGTTTCTCTTTTTTTTCTTTTTTTGTTCTTTGCCATCCTGTATTAATCTTATAGCAATTAACCCCAGCACAAATACCAAGGTATACCTGCTTGCTTGTTATTTGCATTGTGATAAGAAGCCTAATTTTTGTTTTAGATTTTTTTTCAGCAAATTTCCCTACACGATATGTGTTCATAAAATATTATTGAGTTACTCTGGTAGGTTCAGCTGAAAGCACCTATCCATTTTTCAACTATTTTAATAGTTACTTAACCAGAGACAAGAGTTAGCCTGAGGTTAAAAATATGGATTCAACTCTCCAATGCACCAGAAAGACTTAGTTATTCTATATCCATTGTGTGAAAGGGGAATTTTATTTACTCACAAAAGTACTGAGAGCATTAATTCCCTCCAGATTACAAGGCATTTAAATGCTGTGAGAAAAGGAGGAATGGACAGATAAATATCTATTGATAGAACTATGATTCTCAAAAGCACCGAGACAGTGAAACACCCTATACTTACGGGAAGTCAAACAGAAGCATACACAGTTTTATTCAAGAAAGATATCTTGAACTTTGTTCTCATGCTCTAATATGATATAATGGAGAAATAATATTATTGTCCTAGTGTAAAAACAATAGCACATGTGAAATGCCATAAATAGTTGATATGAAGAGGAGCACATTGAGAAGACATTGTAAAAGACAACAGCCATATGTAACAATTAATCTACCAGACAGCTTTCTTATGTTTCTACTGTCCTTCTGCACTTAAGCCACACATATAGCAACTTAAGGATATCCATTAGTAAGGTAATTTAGACTCTGAAAATCAGCGATTGGTTTATTTACACTCCTAGCTGCAATACCAGAAAATTATTTTATTCAGGGGACTTAAATGCCTAAATGAGCATATGGGACTTGCACCTTTATGTCATACACTTGAAGGCCTGGGTTCCTCTGCTTCTGCTACAACTCACAGCATTCTAATTATGTCAAAAAAACCATGAAACAATTATGGATGAGCAACAGTGTAGTTGCTAAGGATATCCTCTGAAAGGAGCTAGGTAGGAACTGCTGAGTAAAACCATTCAACAGGTGCCTCTCAAGTTATCACAGGACTAATAAGCAGAATTCTGAGTTAAGGGCTGCTGATGTAAATATTTTTGAATGGAGAATATGTTTGATTTCTTTCTTTCTCTAAGTGAGCTCAAAACAATAAACAATCAGGAAAAAAAGGCTTAGGACTTGGATCTTCACAGCTTTTTTAGTCTCTAAGCAGTCTGTTGGATTCATAAGTTTATGAACATATTTTGCAAAATACTTGACTTTGTTAAAGCTAGTCAAAATTCTTCAAATTTTGCATTGTGAAAAAAAAAAGTAGAGTTTTAATTAAGTTAGGTGCTAATATTTAATATCACTAGTCCTTCTACCAGAAGTAGAAAGTAATGAACTGCATCTTACAGAAATGTTTTCTATTTAGGAATCTTGTTGGTGAAGAAGTGCTTGATCTAACAGTATAGTCTAATACTTCTTGATAAAGTTGAGTGTATTTATCTGTATGAAATTGTATGGACAAGGTGTGGTAACTTTGACTTTGACTCAATATGTCACTTTGACAAAAGGCTAACTCTCCATCTTATCTCCAAATTTACTAAAAGTTTTTCTTAATCAAACATACCATAATTCATCTATAAATGACTAACTTCTAAAGCAGTATTGACAGAAGAGGAAAGTAATTCTTCTCTGTCATATGGATAATCTGGTCATAAACGCTGCAATATCATCTAAACTTTAACGGCATAACCATATCAAATGAGGCATCTATAAATATATTAGGCTAATGTATTGGTATTGTCAACTTTATAATTACAAAGAAAATAATTATTTGTATTTCAAAATCACCCCACTTTTCTAATTTTTAACTCTGTAGAAAGATGCCTACTGACCTCGTGGTGCATTCAGTCAGTCCCATTCTGACCTCATGGATAAATAATCACACAGGCACTATTATAAAATGTTTCTTCTTTTTTTTTCTCTAAATGTCTCTTTCTTTCTTCCCATTTTGCCCTACTTCTCTCCTTGATGATCATGCACAGTTTACTAGAATATAGAAGTATTTAAAATTTGAGATCTCTATAATTTTGAAATGTAATGCTTCTTCATATATTTGTAGCTTTTTAGTGTAGTACACATATCATTAATGTAATAAATCATTATGTCACTGCCAATCTATTCTAAATGCTCTCTTCATTGCCATAAACATTGTCTGCTGCACAGAGCTGATGACTAATACTGCCTGACAAGTTGCACTATGATTTCTGGAGAAACTAGAGTAGCAAATACATAATGTGGGTTGTTCTAATGTTCTTGAAATGATTGATAAGTTTTTAATTATAAATCAAATTTTAATGTAGTTACTCTGTTCATCCAAGTATGTCTTATGAAATTTAATTTATGAAATATTAATATGTAATATAAATGAGTTTCCAGTGCTGATAGAATTGGTTGCTTGAGAACACAGAGCAGATCCTTACATAATGACTAGTTTTATAATCAGGAACTTAATCCCATAAAAAGCTACGCAGGGAACTTCTCCTCTTAATTACTTGTACTGGAATAGTGACATGAAGAAAAGTTAAGTATATCGGGGGTCTTGCTGTACAAAATCTTTCCGTCTGTGTCCTAGCTTTGATAGCACTGAAATACAACTCTTGTTTATAAGCATTGTGATTCTGTTTCTCCTCTTAGGCACTGTGAATTTTAAGTAACTAAACGGAAGGGTAAGAGCAAAAGCAGTTAATATCAGTCAGTCTAGGCAACCTCCATTTATTTAATTTTCCTTGCTAAATATAGATAGTAGATCATGTTTTCCCTGGTAGGCCTTTTAGGCCCGATTTGCACAACACTTTGCCTGCATTCAGTTTGATTACTCTGATCAGTCCTCACTGAGTTTAAGAACATACATCTATTTGCATGGTTAGTAGATGGCTTTATAGCTATTTAATGACATTTATTCTTGACTTTCTCTGGAAGAATGGAAAATAGCAAGCTGCTGTCATATATTGTTGCTAAAGTTTAACTTTCTCCTATTTTCTAAAATTTCTCTAGTATCTAGCTTCTAAAATCCCCAGAAAGCTCATGAGTCTGCTGGATCTTTATGTCTTTAGTAGTTTAGCTTATGGTATAAATATATTTTTAATTATGTACTCTGTTAGTCAAAGTAATTGTAGACAAGTCATTTTATTAAATATACTATATTGAATAGTATATGCTTCATAAAAAATGAACAGTTTAGTTGGAACAATTCCTATGTGTCATAAAGTATTGCAAAAAATACACAATTTTCGCAAGTTGAATATGCTGTCTAGAGGTTTCAATGCTTAATTTGAAACAATGATTTTTAAAAGTAGTATGCAAATAGCACTGTGACTTTTCTTTGTGTTTGTTATTTCGCAATTAATTTATTATCTCATTTTTTAAATAACTTTATTTTAAATTAGGAAAATTTAGGGTGAAACTTTGTTCACCATAAGTAGACACCTAATATTCCATACTTCACTACAAGCAACAAACTCACCTTTCAAGATAGAATAGCAGTTTATAATCTAGGTAATTAAATGATGTAACCTTTCTAGTGGAACAGGCACTGAAAGGAAACTTGTGTTTCTTCGCATCACTTTTTGAATACTAAGGGAACTTTCAGCAGAATGAGACACATTGAACTGTGGGGGATTTATTTAAGTTAGCTAAAAATTTACTTTGATTTTCTATCTGCTACAGATAATTGATTGTTTTTTTCTTGTAGATTTTTGTTATTGCAGCCTAATAGTATAGAGATGCCAATGTAGATTTAATACTTAGACTTTTAAAGAGATTAATTCAATGTGTGTTTTTCCTCATTATACTAAGTAACTTTGTGAATGACTACTTGGGTTTTGTATACCTGGGACTTTTTTTATCATTCATGTATTTTTATTAATATTAATTAGTATCTCTTCATCATTGAAGAACTCCTAGTTATTTCTTGTTTGGGAATTAAAGATGTGATAACTCTCCTTCAGTTTTCTCCTTTAGAAAAAAAAAACAAACTCACTTTTAAATTTTTTTATGTACTAAGCATTAAGCATAGATTTGAAAAGAAAACTTGAACTAGTCAGTACTCTTTAAACTAAGGAACTCCAACTTTGTCTCAGGAAAATCTTTTGCAAAAACTTCCTCTTTATGGGGTTCTCATTGCAGTGCCTGTCTCAGCCCTAACTGAGTCTGATGAGGGTAGCACTGCTCACAGGATTTCCAGTCTTCCATTTTTGTGCCAGTTTGAAAGCAGGAAACTCTGGGCCATATTTTGAAATATCATTTAGTGCCTGTTTGATGGGACTGAAGTCAGTCTTGAATTTATCATCCCCTAAACAGTGAATATGTTTTGAATGTCTAATGCTGGTTTTATTAGAACAGAGAACAGAAGCATGAATTTTTTGAAGTAGAGAGCTCAGAACATGACAGAAGGTGAAGACGGTTTGCAGACAGAAATTCCTCTTGCCTTTGTCTTTGCAGAGTTCTCTTGTTCTCCAGATTTGTTATTAGTCCAAGTTCTGATACTGGATTAGTGCAAGTGAATCTTGTTGATCCCTCAAAAGAGACTAACATTTCGAAGGCCTGGATGTTTGAAAATCCCCTTTTCTTCTCTATCACATGCTCTCCAAAGGCAACGTTTTACTGTCATGAGTCCCTTGCTCACCTGCACACCAGAGAAGCTCTCTGGCTTCTAGGCACCCTTCCTGCTTGCAGGAAGGAGTAGCCTCCCCTTCCTCCCATGGTTTCTCCTGATCCAAGACACAAGGCAACACCCGTCTTCCTCCTGCCTCGATGTGGGCTTTTAAAGGAATGGAGCACTGTAGTTCGCTGTGACTAAATTAAGCAGATTCCACTCTCAGGACCTTCTGAAATTAAAGGCCAGAGGTGCTTGGAAACCGGTTTGCAAGAAACAGGTTTGCTCAGAAACAGGTGAGTATTGTAACATGAATGAATAGGGAGAGGGAGGCAAGCTAAATGTTTTCTGATTACAGGCTGATTGTTTTGTCAAGTGACATAATTTATAGTGCTACCTATGTCTTCCTGATAGGAAAAACTGTCTGTCTGGCATTTGATGATATTTGACCAGTAAATTATATTTGATTGATGCTGCTCATGCTGTAAATGTACACAGCGCCTACATGAATGTCTTAAGTAGAGACCAATACCCTGGAAAAGAGGGCTAGCAGCAGTTGTGCTGCTATTTGAGATGTATTCACTGGTGTCTAGGAGGCAAGACTGAAGAAAGTTTTCTAGGGAAGTCTTCCTAGAATCTAACCAATTGCATTAATAGAAAGCAACATTTACATAGCCTGTGCTTTCCCACCCTTCAGACTCTTGTTTTGTTCTTCTGGACCCCTGCCATGATGTAGCCTTGAGTATCAATTCCAAATGCACAGTATTTGGTCTGACTTTCTTAGCATTTTCCAGAATGACTGCTAATTACATTGGATGTGGGCTGCTATTGCTGTGCTGATGCTATGTTCCTGTTCCTGTCTCTTGTGCTCTTATTTGCTCCCCTTCTTATTTGCCTGAAATGACTTATTTAGTGAAATGTATTTACCTGAAGAATTATGGTTTAGTCTCTTGGCCATAAGGCTGGTTGGAGGGATTTGGCACTGAATCAGTTTCAGTGGATTGTGGCTGGCTGTTCTTGTTGCATAAGGTTGCCAGTTGTAGTCTGTAGTCTGTGTGGAGCAACTAATCTTTCTCTGGTGTAAAGGAGAGAGCTGGGTTGCTGTATACTATACATTACATCTCATGCCAGCTGGAAAGATTGCTAGGCACTCTGGAAGCATTTTTTTTTTCCCAAGGTAAGGACTTTTCCTTAGTTTCTATATGTAGTTTTTTTCTTCTCTTGATTATCTTTTAACAACAGGCTTGAAAATTGTTAAGACGATTAAATGAATAAATGAGAAAAGAGACCAGTGGGAATTTTTTTAATTCACTCTAGAACAGGACAGAACAAATGGAAAGAGATGCAGCATTGATATACATCAGTGCATCATTTTATCACACAACTAACCCATGAAGGATGAAACAATTGCAGATGCTTATTACTGACATGTATCACAACTGTGTGGCTGTAGAATTTTTTAGAAAGACATGAGGGGGAACAAATGCCTCTCTGAGTCTTTTTCTTAGATAATTATTTATGAATTCAAAAGGAAAATCAGAGCTATATTAAATAAAAGTTACAAGAGGAGTAAGTGTTCTATAGATTTAATCTGTTTCTTCTATTTAAAGTCGAACATGAAAATGAAGCAGTTAGGGTAATGCTTTTTTTTGGTAGATTGAAATTAACCCATAACAAAAAAAAAAAAAAGTACGATTAATAAAATACAGTGAAAGCTAACACTTTTTCAAGTTTCTTCTTCCTATGTGATATTTGGAATAGATGAAAAGTAATGAATTGCTAGTTTAAGTTCATGCACACATGCAGTAAAGCATTAGGGTGGCTATATTGAGTCAGATCTCACAGCCACGTAATCTAATATTCTGTCTCAGTGATCAAATGTGAAGGCCTAAAAAAGAGTATAGAAAGTGATTGTCCCTTTTGTACTCAGCACTGGTGAGGCTGCACCTCGAATACTATGTTCTGTTTTGGGCCCCTTACTACAAGAAAGACGTTGAGATGCTGAAGCATCTCCAAAGAAGAACAATGAAGCCGGTGAGGAGTCTATAGAACAAGTCCTGTGGGGAGTGGCTGAGGAGAATGGGGTTGTTTATACTGGAGAAAAGGAGGCTGTGGGGAGACCTTATTGCACTCTACAACTACCTGAAAGGAGGTTGTAGTGAGCTGGGTGTTGGTCTCTTTTCCCAAGTAACGAGTGATAGGACAAGAGGAAACAGCCTCAAGTTGCATCAGGGGAGGTTTATATTGGATATTAGGAAAAATTTCTTCACTGAAAAGGTTATCAAGTGTTGGAACAGTCTGCCCAGGGAAGTGGTTCAGTCACCACAGGATCATAGAATAGTTTGGGTTGGAAGGGACCTTTAAAGGTCATCTAGTCCAACCGCCCTGTAAGAAGCACGGACATCTCCAACTAGATCAGGTTGCTCAGAGCCCCTACAACCTGACCTTGAATGTTTCCAGGGATAGGGCATCTACCACCTTTCTGAGCAACCTGTTACATGTGGCACTTAGGGACGTGCTTTAGTAGTGAACTTGGAAGTGTTAGGTTTATAGTTGGACTCTGTGATCTTAAAGGTATTTTCCAAACTAAAAGATTCTATGGTATCCTTACACTATGCCTTTCCAGCCTTCAGGTATTTTCAGCTCAAGGACTCTTGATATGAACATTTTATTCTAGATATTTAGCAACCATCTGTGGATTGGTCTTCCATCAACTTTTCAAGTCTCCCTTGGACCCTTTGTGAAACATAGGCAATGTTTTAGCTTAGAGTGTATTTAGTAGTTGTATATGTAACTTCAATCAAGAGTATAGCAATTTTAAAATGTCAGAACAAATTCAATAAGCTAGGAATTCTTTCAGAAGGATGTGAGCTAATTGCAGAGTTGACAATATTATGGCATAAGAAGACAATTGTTCTTTTTAAGGAAGCCTTTCCAATGCAGCCAGTAAAGGACTCGGTCTTTTTAACACAGTAGAAGATAATCTTGCTCCTAAATTGACAGGTAGGTAAAACAAAAGCTGAACAAAGCATTGTTCAGAGTCCTTTTGTTTCAGAAGTAGCTTGAAAGGGTCAGTTTAGGGAAAACATTCTCCGAGTTTCTGTACAGCCTTTATCCACTCCTCTCTTGTACATGCAGTGCTAACTGGGTTTTTGTGTTTTCTTTTTTGTTTCAACTCTAGAAAGGAACACTGCTTTAAAGCAGTTGGCAGATATTTAGCACATTTATGGGGGCATTTCTTATGGCTGTTTGTTGCCTTTGATCTTAACTGACAACATATGCACGAGCATCCTTAATATAGGAAATAGTTCACAAGTTCACTGTAAAGTCATCCTGTCCCTTCTAACATCATATTTTGCTTTAGTTTTTAAATGATCCCATGCTTTGGATGAATGTTGTTGTTCAGAGAGTGTCTCATAAACAAAGGCCAAACTGAGGTTGACAACTAACCTAAGTAGGAATGTCTAAATGAGGGGAAATCAAAAGAGTAGTTGATCAGAAGAAGCTGAAGTGATTTCATGAATTTGTTTTTAACCTGATTTTCATGACTGCAATGTTTTTTAAAGCCAAAGTTGAATTGAGAAGTATAGTGAAGTTTATGGAAATCTTCTCTCTACTTATTAACAACAAAACACTTGTTTGGCTTTAGGTATGGGTACAAGATACTTCTAGACATCTGTTAAAGTTTTCCCAGTTTAGTTTGTTGAAAGGTCACACTGCTCAAGGCAGAGGAGAGGGTGAGGATTTTTTTCTTTCGAAGTCAATTCTTCCTTAAAACATATTTGCAGGTAATTATGAACATTAACTATTTAATCATATTGCTTCATGTTGTGAATAATTTCAAGGGAATTCAGATTTGCAATCATATAGAAGAGAATATTGGATTAAGTTGTTCTGCAGTTTAACCGTATTTAAGGTCAGTGTTTGGAAAGTAAACATTTCAATGGCTAGATAATTATAAAAATGCTTTTGGTCTGCCTTGAAATGCAGTGTATTTAATATTCTTTTGAATCTAAGAAATGCTTATTTAGTAAGACACTTTCAATTTATTTCAGTGAAAATATGGAACTAACATATAAAGTGTCCGACTTAAGGATTGCTTTCCAACTGTGTGGAAAAAAAATGTTGTTAGTTAAGGGGCTACTCTTTCTGTGCTAGTAGAAACTCAAATATTACTGTATTTTCACTTCCTTTAGTCTGCCCTTTATGAAGACAGCCGATTTTGCATGATCATGTATAACTTTTTCCCACTATACCCTGCTGGCACCAAGATGAAGAAACTTCCAGAAGGAACCCAGCAGAAATAGCTTACGTGCTGTCATTTGCTAAACTCGCCTTCTGTGGTAAAGAAACATAGATTGCAGGGGTATTCAAAGAACATGTAGACGTGGCACTTCTGTGATAAATCCAGTAGTATGTTTTGAGCTGATCTTTTCACTGAAATTGGGAATGAAACTCCTTAACACCAACATAGCATTAAGAGGCAGGCGTGCTTTACTGTGGCGTCAGATCCTTCCACCTAGTGTGCATGCCAGTCTAAAAATCCAGACAGAATATATTCAGTAATTTCATGCATAATCATCAACAATTCCCAGAATATTGATACATAGTCATTAGTTTTCCTAGAAATCATTATAATATTCCCCACTCACTTGTGCATGCTCAGTCTTTTGAGTCAAGAGTCATCTGGTGGTCCCAGGTGTCGTCAGAGCGCCCCCTCCTCGAATCCTCTGGTTAAACCTTCCTTAAAATCTCCATATATGGTCTTGAGAACAGGTCATGGTATTCCCTGATCTCCAAAGCACTGGCTCAGGACATATTTTACACTCCATCCTTGAGGCCTATCTTTGTTCTACCATCCCTCTTAATTACCCCAGATATGCTAGGCTAACTTTTAACAAACAGAATGATAAATTTTTCCTGAAAATCCTAAAACTACCAATTCACTTTAAGAATTAACAGATTACATATGAAGTCTAGCCTATGTGACTGCAGTTACATAGACAGCTAAAACTGCTTAATATTTCTACAATTTTCAAAAATTATATTGTTCTAAAATTATATTGCTTAGTCATTTTATGTCATATAACAATCTCAAGGACTTGTCAGAGGCTTAAATGTTTTTCTTAGTTGCTTGAAACAAGAGAACAATAAAATAAAAAAAAAGCACAGAGAAAAATTATTGTGATGATAATTAACTAAAGGACCTGTCTTTACAGGATAAATGTTATGCTACTAAGTTATTAAGAGATACTTTAGCAGCAGAGATTACTAAAACACATTCAGCAGATAAATATACTCCAAGTACATTCGGCCGATAAATATACTCCAAGTACATTTTTTTTTTAAATATTGTCTATTGAAATCCTTAAAATTCTTAAAACAAATTAACCTCCTAGTTAGAGATTAATAAGACCATAATGTTATTTGTATTGTTACACTTTTAACTTAAGCAGCACACAATGAGTTTACACAGGCTCTAAAAAAATCCCTTCTTAAAAATGTTTCATGAAACCATTTGTAAACATCCATAGCAAAGTAAAGCCCAGTGAAACTATCAGCACGGTATTAGCTGTATTTGCATGGCATAAAAATACAGGTACTCATTTAGTGGAACCTGATAACTTTCATAAGAGTTGGTATAATTAGAAAAGAAAGGACAACCAGGCTGTGGGGGATTTATCAGCACTGTGAAGTTAGTATGGCTGGTACTGTAAGAAACTTTAATTTACCATTGATTACACTGAACATTTTAATGATCACATACATATTATGATGCATGAACTCCTTGAGGCATCACAAAAAATACATAGAAACCAGAGTGTCAAATGTCTCATTAGTTATAATAACTGTTCTTAACTACATTTATTATTTAATGTAGGGATATGGAATGTATGAAGCCAACTGAGATTAAAATATAAAGTACTTTGCAGGTTATGGAAATGCTGCAATTACTTTAAACCTTCAGCCTAAAATGGTAACTTTTCATACTGGAAAATATATGAGAAAAAACTGTGAAATAAAACAGTAATACTCTTTTTTTATTATTATTTCTTTTTTATTTGGAATAATCTTACTATTACTTCTTCTCATTGCCTAAAAGACAGTTACATATTCACAAAAGATCCAGGCTAGGAAGATACTATTCTGAAAGACAGCATTGACTTGTTCACCCTTAATATAAGAGTTAGGTCATTGGCTTTGAATACCTTATCCTGAAATGAAGGTAATTCTATTTCTTTGTTAGCTTAACCTTCCAGATGACTTATAGTTGTGAATAACTTCCACCACTAATTAAGTATTTTAGCTGTAGGAGGACTTTAGATCCTAATACAGATCAATGGTATAATGTGTATGTATAGTGCATAGATTTACAAATCTGTTTTAAGAAGTCAGTTGGATCTAGCTTAGTAGATTCCTAAAATTGATGGATAGAGAAAGGGAGGTACACTGAATTTCTTTCTCCAATAAATACTGGAAGCTTTTATATCTCTCTAACTTCATTAGGTTAGCTGGTTAACTAGGTGAACTAATTCAGGTGGCTGAAATTTAATGAAATTAATAGTCCCTTATGTAGCCTCCTATTTGTGCTGCTGTGGTGTAGTCAGGCCATAACAAAATTGGTTCTTCATACTTTCAGTTTTCAAATTCAAGTTTCAATTCAAGCCTTTACCTAAGGGATGATAGTGAGTATAAGTACACTGATAACTTTGTACTCCGTATCCACAGAGAGGTAAATGAGACCAACTTTTTAGTTACTGTAGTGTGAAACAGCCCATGAAATACTAAAAATATTTCTTACACATCAGCTGTCCTACAGATCATTCTTGGTGTTTCAATAGTAATTCTAGTAATTTATTGTATTATTCTTCATTCTTACCATTGCACAAATATAATCAAAGAGAGTAGAACCCTACAGAATTCAGTCACCTTCTGCTATAATAGTGTTTTGACAACAGAAGATTTCTGCTGCTCTACTATCCACCATACTTTTAGGTAATCTGATATTATCTGTATTGTGAGATGGCAATCTTAGATAAAATACTGCCACTTAGTGATCTGTCTATAAAATAAAATGGCTGAAATATGATATACTATGGTACACTATTTTTGCTATTGTTACGTGTAAAATAAGCCTATATCTAGGCCTTCTAAATTCCTATACCTGTCTGTTAAAATTGAATTATACACAAGAAAGTTATGAAATTTTTCTGCCATGCAGAATGAAAAATCCCACAAAGATAAACTTTCTCTTGAGTGATGTACAGAGTTTACCCTGTCTGTACCTTGAAGTTATTTCCCAGACTTGTATGTCTTACTCTAATTTAGAAAAATGGTTGACAGTCTACAAAACTGCATTCATTTCAGATTTTGTTGAAGGTGAAGAAGGATGACAAAATACAAGTTTAGCTCTATGCTTCACAGAACTTGTCATGATCATCCCTAAATTGTAACTTAGAACTTATGAATTCCCCCCAAACCACAATTAATATAATAAAATTTAAGTTGAAATTCTACATGATTGTGCAGACTGTATCTAAGAGCCTTGCTTATTCTGACACTCATCATTTTTGACTGTGAGGTTTCACTGTGTACTTTTTTCCTCTTTTAATCTCTTTAAAAGTATTTTGTCTAGTCTTAACACTAAACTAAATGGCTTGACTAGGAAAAGAAATGGTTACTTCTGCTCCATTGAATGTCTGATTTATTGGATATAAGAATTTTTTTTTTTAATTTAGCATGTTTATTAAGTGTAATTTTATGTTCAGTAGCAAAAGTTTATGATATTTACAGATATGACATCATGTATTTTCTAAATTTAAGAAGACTGCAGCATTTATTTTGAAAAGTGGTGGAGGTGTATGAGGGATTTGGGAATGGATTCCAAGGGATAATAGGAAGGAGAGTGTTGTGGTTTAGCCCAAGACACCGCACAGTTTCTCACTCACCCTCCCCCTCCCCAGTGGGATGTGGGAGAGAATTGGAAAGAAAGGAAAACTCATGGGTTGAGATGAAGACAGTTTACTAGAACAGCAAAGGAAAATTACAATGATGACAGAATATAAGGATAGTAAAATACACAAAATGAACAATGCATGATTTCTCACCACCCGGTGTTCCAGTGACCTATACAGTCTATGCCAAGCAGCGATCACAGAAATTAAACTGAGCAGCAATAAACGAGCAAGAGAGAGGGAGCAAGGGATGCCGGAGATACCCCCTGTTCCCTGGGCAACCCCCACTTACATATAGAGCATGACGTTTATGGCATGGACTACCCTCTTTGGCCAGTTTGGGTCAATTATTCTGGCTATATCACTCCCAGCTTCCTGCACCTGCACAATTAGCGAGACCTGGAAAGCTGGACAGTATCCTTGGTCTCATTAGCAACAACTCGTAACATCAGTGTATTTATCAATTTTCTTCACGTCTGAAATCCAAAACACACCAGTTACTGAGAGGAAAATTAACTGCATGCCTGCCGAAAGCAGGACAGAAAGACAATATTTATCATGGACAGTTAAATTGATGAAGTGATGAACAGTTTAAAAACTGCACGACCAGATATGGTAAAGCAGTATTTGTTCCACCTATCAGAAAGCTTTAAAAAATCATAATTTGGGCTTTTTTCATCTTCAGAATTAATTTGATTCTTAGAAGCCAAATGGTAATTGGCAGAATTTAATATTATCCAAGAAGACAATAGCCTCTCATTTTTGCTGTTCCACAAAGTGCTCCTGAGCTAGGGGTACAGAAAAGATCAGAGGAAGCAGAGATGACTACTCTATTTTAAAGTTACTTTCCTTCAAAAAACTCTCAGTACGTATTTTAGGTCATCCATAAATTTCTTATAAATATTATATATTTCTTCCCGAATCCTTTCAGATGGTTGTGAATATTAGGGTCCCTTATTGAACAAACTGCAACAAATCCGATGCTCAAACTATATAGTATTAACAGTGGGTTTCATGCATTAAAAAAGATAAAATGTTAATTCGCTAACCAATTGTTAACACACCAACTGCAAAACTGCCTTCTCTTCACTAGGATTTTACCTAGGTTAGTTGCGAAGCAGGCAACGCATCTTTTCCCCTCACAGGGGAGATAAGGCTACTAAGAATGTTCATATGTTTCATATCCTGCCTCCTCTATGTTGGGTCTGTGATAATTTCAGAATGACCTTGCCTGCCCCACAAAGCATATAGGTATTACGTGTCGTACTCTAAGTGTAATTCTACTTCTCCACGGATAATAGGTGTGAATCTGTCCATGGTACTTGACTTCTGGGTGCCTGATTATTGTGAGAATTGAGAATCTTTCAAGTACTTTAAAGAATTAACAGATTTTCTGTAACCCATATGATAAAATAGATTATTTCTGGTTGCAGGTGATAAGTTTTTTTTTTTTTTTTTTTCATTTAGTCCTGTTTTTATGGATTAGAATATGCCTTTCCTATTATTTTTTTTTTTTTGCTCACACAATTTCCCAGATGAGTGAACTACCTGAGGCAATAGAACTGTCCTAGTAGCGGTGGCCATGCTGTGCACTCTGGCCATTCATCTCCTAAAGAAACATGGTTTTTAAGTGATTTGGCAGTTTGGAATGTTGCTCCTGCTGGAGGATGGGTTTGGAATAGCAAAGATGGAGAACAGTTACTGCTGAGGGAAGGAGGAGTAGTAAGGCTTTCCACTACCACTAATGAGCAGTAATGAGAGTTACTGCTCTCATCATCTAGAAGCAGCATACTGCCTCCTGCCTGAATTTTCCATCACAGTCTTGCCAGAATAGCTTTCCTGTTTGCCTCTGAGAAGCGTGGTTTCAGACCCTCTTGCCTGTACACAAGTGAAGACTTGCACAGGAGATTGTGTCGGAGAATAGGTGAGTTAGCTTCAGAACAAAACATCCAGTACATCACAAGTGAGCGAACAGCTAGAGAGTAAGGAGATTTCCAGCTTCACTTTGGTCTCCAGAAAACCTGACTGGAACATTTTCATGGACAGACTATATCTTCTTATTCTTGCAGCTAAAGATGATGGTTGAGCAATCAAGCTTTCTGTGGATGGAGTGATGAATCTCCAGGAGCCAAGAACTAACATTTAAACCAAGCCAGATCATGATACATCTGTATCACCACTGTCTTCCTAATTCTTCTCCATGTGTCATTTAACTGACAGAGTCATACCTTGTGTTAGTTTTGATGGGAGGATGCCAAAGGAAACAGACTGTGAGCATCTTTGTATTTTTCGGAGGAAAAGAATTCCCAAACTAATGTATCCAAATTTTCCAAGCCAAAGTCGTACTAAGAAGTTGTACTTGTACATGACTTGCAGTTTGTTTTTATAAGACAACCATTTGTAAGACAAACAGTTACTTATGTAGCATTTACTAATTAAATATTCCCATAAATCAGAGCAAGAAATTTTTTTACAGTATACAGGATAGGATAAATTGAAACATGCAATTGAGTATTGATCTATGACCAAATAAAAATCTTTTAAATGTAAAGTCTTCACTTAATTTAGGCAGAATCAAAAATAACATCAATGGCTTGTTACAATTCTCCCGTGACCTTGTCTGGAAACATAATACAATTTTCATGCTGTCCGGTGATGGATCCAGTTAATGGAATAACCCTATAACCTTTAGTGTTCTTATTCATATTGCAGAGTAATATAAATATTGTCTGTCCTTCCCTTGGGCTGTAGAACATTAAGCTAACCTCTTTCTTCAAGGCCCAACATGCTGTGGTTGCTCTGACTGATGCATTGATTATTTTAAAATAACCAGTGTTATTTTAGGCATAGAAGATTTCTTTACTAGATCTGCAATGTATTAGGGACTGAAAATTGCACTGCAACTTACAAAATTTAATCTGTACCAGAGATGTATAAGACCTGGAAAAAAAAGTCTTTTTATTTATTCAAGGAATTCTCCCTAGCACCTCTAGTGTTTCCTCATATGTGGATTTCTGAATTAGAATTCAGGTAATCATACTCTTTAAATTAATTTAATGAGTGCTCTAGCATTTCCAAAAAGCTTCCTTCTACTGTAATTCAGTATCAGAGTCCAATTTATAAAATCTATGAAGAATGAATATAAAATTTGAATCTGCATAGCTTTTCGTAGAATCATAGAATCACAGAATGGTTAGAGTTGGAAAGGAACTTCAAAGGTGATCTAGTCCAACCCCACTGCAAGGAGCAGGGACATCCCCGACTAGATCAGGTTGCTCAGAGCCTCATCCAACCTGGCCTTGAACGTTTCCAGGGATGGGGCATCCACCACCTCTCTGGGCAACCTGTTCCAGTGTTCTACAACTCGCATTGTAAAAACTTTTTTCCTAATATCCAATCTAAATCTATCTCCCTCTAATTTAAAACCATTACCCCTCGTCCTATCACAATAGGCCCTACTGAACAGCCTCTCCCCATCTTTCTTGTAGGCCCCCTTGAGATACTGGAAGTCGGCTATCAGGTCTCCCGAGAGCCTCCTCTTCTCCAGGCTGAACAGCCCCAACTTTCTCAGCCTGGCCTCATAGGAGAGGTGCTCCAGCCCTCTGATCATCTTCGTGGCCCTCCTCTGGACCCTTTCCAATTGGTCCATGTCCTTCTTATGGCGGGGGCTCCAGAACTGGACACAGTACTCCAGGTGGGGTCTCACCAGGGCAGAGTAGAGGGGGAGAATCACCTCCCTCGACCTGCTGGCCATGCTCCTCTTGATGCATCCCAGGACGTGGTTGGCCTTCTGGGCCGCAAGGGCGCATTGCCGGCTCATGTTGAGCTTCTCGTCCACAAGCACTCCCAAGTCCTTCTCCTCAGGGCTGCTCTCAATCCATTCTCTGCCCAGCCTGTATTTGTGCCTAGGATTTCCACGACCCATGTGCAGGACCTTGCACTTGGCCTGGTTGAACGTCATGAGGTTGGCATGGGCCCACCTCTCCAGCCTGTCCAGGTCCCTCTGGATGGCATCCCTCCCTTTCAGCGTGTTGACGGCACCACACAGCTTGGTGTCATCGGTGAACTTGCTGAGGATGTACTCTATCCCACTGTCCATGTCACCGACAAAGATGTTGAACAGGGCCAGGCCCAACACGGACCCCTGAGGGACGCCAGTGGTGACCGGTCTCCACTTGGACATTGAGCCGTTGACCACCACTCTCTGAGTGCGGCCATCCAGCCAACTGCTTATCCACCGAGTGGTCCATCCATCAAACCCATGCCTCTCTAGTTTCGAGAGAAGGATGTCGTGCGGGACAGTGTTGAAAGCTTTGCACAAGTCCAGGTAGATGATATCTGTTGCTTGTCCCTTGTCCATCGATGCTGTCACCCCATTGTAGAAGGCCACCAAATTGGTCAGGCATGATCTGCCCTTGGTGAAGCCATGTTGGCTGTCACCAACCACCTCCTTGCTCTCCATGTGCCTTAGCATGGTTTCCAGGAAAATCTGCTCCATGCCCTTGCCAGGCACAGAGATGAGGCTGACTGGCCTGTAGTTGCCTTGGTATTACTTGTTCCCCTTTTTAAAAATGGGGGTTCTGTTCCCTCTCTTCCAGTCATCGGGGACCTCACCAGACCGCCACGATTTCTCAAATACAATGGCCAGTGGCTTGGCAACTTCCTCCACCAGTTCCCTCAGGACCCGCGGATGGTTCTCATCAGGTCCCGTGGACTTGTCCACCTTCAGGTTCCTCAGATGTTCCCGAACCTGCTCTTCAAGTACAGTGGGCGGTTCTTCATCCTTGCAGTCCCTGCTTGTGCCTTCTACAGCGTGCGTGGGGAGACAAGAGCCCTTATCAGTTAAGACTGAGGCAAAAAAGTCATTGAATACCTCAGCCTTCTCTGTGTTCCGGGTAACTAGGACACCAGTTTCCTTCCGGAGCGGGGCCTACATTCTCCCTGGATTTTCTTTTGTCCCCTACATACCTATAGAATCTTTTCTTGTTGCTTTTTATATCCCTGGCCAGGTTCAATTCCGTCAGGGCTTTAGCCTTCCTCACCCAATCCCTGGCCACTCGCATAGCCTCTTTAAATTCCTCCCAGGCTACCTGTCTCCGCTTCCACCCTCTGTAGGCTTTCCTCTTCGCTTTCAGTTGGTCCAGGAGCTCCTTGCTCATCCATGAAGGCCTCCTAGCCTTTTTGCTTGATTTGTTCTTCATCAGAATGCACCTCTGCTGAGCTTGGAGGAGGTGCTCCTTGAATGTGGACCATCTTTCCTGGGCCCCTCTTCCCTCCAGGGCCGCCTCCCATGGCACTTTGCCCATGAGGTCCCTGAAGAGGCCGAAGTCTGCCTTCTTGAAGTCTAGGGCTGAGAGCTTGCTGTGCAGTTTCCTCACTGCCCCTTGGATCCTGAACTCCACCATGCTGTGATCGCTGCAGCCAAGGCTGTCCATCAGTTTCACATCCCCCACCAGTTCCTCCCTTTTAATTTACTGGCTTCAGCTTTCACACGATCACATTTTACACATTTAATAGCAGGTTAAACTGTAAATTAGATTATCCTCTGGACGGAGACCTGAGTTGTCCTTGGCTCCTTGGGAAGTCTAGAGCGTTCAGCACTTAGGTCCTATAGTTCCTATGTGCAGTCAATGAACTGAAGGGCTTCTAAATACCTGGAGCCCATCTAGTAAAGGGGGTTCAGCTAGGAGTTCTCACTAAAGGCTGTGGTAAACATTTGAGGAGATTATCCCCAGACCCTTTTGTTTATTAAATGGTCCTCCATCACTAATGGAGGTTAGCCTTCCAGAAATGCCAAGGCAAGTATACCCAGCTCAGGTTTAATGGGGGTAAGCAGAACTGTCATTCCTTGCATGCAGCTGCCAGTCTGGCTTATGTGTGTTCCTACAGCTATAATGCAGCAGAAAGAGACAAGCATGAGAATCAGGCAGAATGATAAGCTTGTGTTAAGCCAAGAGAAAACTCTTAGCCATCATACCTTGTTTTGGAACAAAAGTAAATAAGTCAGAAAAGACACTAATTTCAAGGAGGAATTTTAAGATAAGAGGGCTGGACTCAAGGAAGATATGCAGAGAGCAATGAAATGTACGATGTGTGAGAATGAAAACCTGCAAAGGGGTACAAGATATATAGTGCACTTGTATGGAGATTAAGATAAAGCAAGTACCAGTCTTACAGTGATGGTAAGTCTTTCATGGAATATCTTATTTTACACTGATGGTGGATGGAAAGTTATCAGTATTTTTTCCTTCACCAGGCTTCTCACACCACCTGGTGGGTAGCTCAAACCAGAGAATTCTAAGTGTCCTAAGGAAACTGTTGGCATTGAAGGGAGAGAAACAAAAGAAAAGAGGAAGGGGATGATGTGATGACTACTGATGAAGGGAGCATTTTTTTTTTGATACAAGGACAGCTATGTAGTCATTTCTTTTCCCAAGATATGTGAAATTTATAGGACACCTCCAGCTCCCTGCAGAAAAAAATGCTTACTTATGTGTGTCTGTCTAAGGCTCAGTCTATATTAATTTATAATTTTCCCCCATCTTATTCAAAGAAGCTTTTTAAGAAGCATTCTAAGAAAAGATTCAATTGCATATGGATTCACTGGGCTGATTTTTTGTTCCACTTCACGTATAAAACCAGCAGGTTTGAAGCAAGAGTCTGCTGTGTTTTTTCTGGAACCAGTAAGTATATAGCAGCCAAGCAGACAGCACTGCAGTTATGAGTGCATTACTAGATATATAATCATCACAGCTTTTCAACACCATCAGGTTTTAATAGTTGCTGGCACTTGTAGCGTGTAAAATAAAGTGTATAGCTATGGTTCTGTGCACATCTCAAATATATGCCTGCTGCCTTTATGCACAGTAAAATAGAGAGGAGAAAGGAAAGGTAATGAGTTGGCAAGCTGTCTTTTGGGTGGCTAACAAAGAGGGCATGATCTAAAGAAATAAGTTTAGAATCTGATGCCAGAACAATCTGTGTCTTCATCCTCAGCTGTGTGTTCGCAGTCAACTTCTTTCTGAAAGTGTTTGTTGTTGCATTCCCAGACCTGTGAAACATCTGGACTTGTGCTTAAGCTTCTAAGCTGAAGTCAGTAGGACCGCTCACAGGCTTGAAAAATTAGACTACTTACTAGATGTACTGGATTGGAAACCAAAGTTTCATTGCTTCTTAACTATCCCTCATTTTTAAGATGCACCATTTAAAATCAACTTGCTTTTGATGTCAGCAAAAATAGTCTTTCTGACATTGGATAGCAACATGTTAACTAGCTTGCTGTAGCTCTAGCAGCAAAACTGAGACCGCTGGGCTTGTCAGGATTGAATTTGTCTCTCTATAGCCCTCTAAGTAGAATTACAGGGCTACAAGAATTAATTAGCTGATGCCTGTCACACTTTGAAGATGAAAAATACTATCTAAGTGCTACTATGGTCAGCATAACAGTCCTTACCTTTGCAAATGATTACATCTATTTAATCAAAATGTTAGAACCTTGAACAGTACCGTGATAACTGCATTGTATTGGCAGAAAAAATACAATGTTGTATGATGACAAGGGTTACTGTGACGTTCTTCACCATCTCTTCTGAATTCAGTGTCAGCAACAAAATATATTAAGCATAGGAGTAGCTGTCTTTCCTTCTGCATTCCTAACAAAAATATTAGGCGACTGAGAGGGGAAGGGAAGGCTGGTACTCAGTGTGCTCTGGAGTTTTCTTGTATGGACCACTCCAGGAGGGAGCCTTGGGATCCTGGGAAAATGGCTACAGTCTAGAAAGATAGATTACCCTGTTACAAACTATTCTCTTTTTTTCAAATTTTCCAGAGACAAACCACATTTACCATGACATATTAACAGAACTAGATTCTCAGGGACTGTGGACTAATTTGTGAAGTTTTGTTCTGATATTCTGGCTCTGTTAGTCTTCCTTTTGTGCAACATTTGCTCTGTAACCCAAACAATGCAGAGAAATATTTAAAGAAAATAAGTGAGGAAAAATGTAAGAGTTCTTTACAGCATCAGGATTGTGGACAAATGGCCGTCACACCTCTTGCTGAAACTTTAAAAACATATCCATGGTACAGTATCAGGCAAAGTTCTAAAGGGAGAGGTGGGCACTGTGTACCTCTGTCTTGGAGTGCTCTTTTTTTTTTTTTTTTGCCATTTTACAGAGGAAGTAGTAAGCGAAATTAAAAAAACATCATGTTCAATGCAAAGGAGTGCTAGGTCTCACTTTAAAGTGGTTCTTCAGTCCCTGTAGGACTAGAAGAGGGACCCAGCCTTTGTCATATTCTGAGCAGGGTAAATACACATCTGTATTTAATTTCCCATCCATTCTTCATTCCATCTATCTGAGACTAAGTAGCAAGTTGAAAAAGATTTAACTTCCTTTAAAAGAATGATTTAAAAATACTTAGAGTGAAAAAGGTGGGGCTTTTGTCTTCTTATAATACTATGCATCTATACAAGATCCAGACACAAGGAAATCCTACAGACAAACTCTGCAGGGCTGTTTTTAGGTGTAGGCTAAGCAGGCAGTTGCCCAGGATGATAAAAATATCAAACACTGATTCTAGGCCATGACAGCACTGCCCAATTTGCTCGTGCTAGAGTTGCAGAAAGCCATTATTCCCATCCCTACTGTGAGGGAGGAGAGCTGGGGCAGTCAGATCGGCATTCCAGCTAGCGCTCTCCCTTGCCTCTGCAGCTTCATGGGCCCAAAACTGACTCCATAAGATTCATTTTGTGCTAAGTAGCTTCCCCTTTACTGTGACTCTACTGCTTGTTTGTTTTTGTAGTACATGCTGTAAAAATCTGTTTTGCTTAAACTGTTGAAAATTTTGAACAAGGTCTGAAAGCACATATTTTTTCCTATTGCTTTAATAACAAAAGAAGAATGTAAACCCAAGATTAGTTAATGTCCTTGGTTTTATTTCCAAACAATATATGCTACTCATGTATTAGACTTTAATCCCAATAGGATTAAGGTTTCAAAAAATCTGCTATTACAATGTGTCTGCCTAAGGCTATAATTATTGGTTAAATGTTACCTTCCTGTCTGTGTTTTTTTTTTACTCTCTGGACTGGCAAGGGCTTGACTTTCAACAAACAAGTGGAGCAAATGAAGCATTATTAGAAAATAATATTGTGGGAAAATGTATTTCCTTCAGTCTTCTAACTTTTAAAATAAATTATGGATCTGTTTTGTGAATTTATTAACTGCACAATAAAAACCAGTCGCACATACCCAATAAAAATAAAGCCCATTATTTCAGTAGACCATCTAGTCCTTTTTAAAATTAATACATCAGTACATTGGTAATTCTTTTGTTTATATATTAATTGGTGTTATTTTTTGAGGCTCTTAAATATAGAATCCATGAAATAATGTTCTCAAGAAATCTGCTCTTTTAATGTTTTATTAATTTCTGATATTGTATATACTGTTTCTTTTTGATGAAGATTGAAACATAGATTAAAGCAAGTTCATGCAAAATGAGCTTAATGGCCATATTGTAAAGATTTACTTTGCGTGAGCTGTGTCAATTACAGAAATTCCATCAAAATCACACTGATTATTAGACTTGAAATTGATTTCACACATGAAGTTGAAACAAACAATTTGTATTGTTTGCATTACAGATTTTCAAGTGTGACTGGATTTTTTTAGAAGTTGTACAATTCTAAGCTAAAAAAATCTGCACTTAATTTCAGATGCTTTCCATTCAGCTGCTAGACAGGCCTTGTGTTTTCTGTTTTCTTATTATTAATATATTGAAAGACTATCTGAGATATTTCTGTTCTTAAGTATACATAGTATTACTTTTTTATGATAACTGTTGTTAACCATTTTAGAGTGAAAACTTTAAAGGATGCTATTCAACTTTCTGATAACTACAAGTGCTACAGTATGCATTTCTGTCCTGCAGTCACTGTTTTGGCTATGGTATAGTATAAAATTAGATTGAGTAGGTATATTTAAAGGTTGTGATGAGTGAAAACTTTTCAGTCAGTGCTCTACACACAATTGATATAATTACTTTTGATCTCTAATATTCACTATTTATCTAAGGAAAGAAAGAAAGGTCTTTGTAATAATGCATTCTGTTTGAAAGTTGAGGAGGAAGAAAACAGGGGAAAAATACAGTTCAGTATTATTACAAATTAAGATATTTCAGTTACCATGTCTAGAGTTTGACTTTTATTGTATTTAGGCAGAAAAGCAGATACTTTACTTGTACCATACTGCATATCAAGAAACTGTTCCTATAGCAGAGTCTAGGGGTAATTAATTCCAGGTGTACTGTGAATAGAGGCACTGCTCAGCTACATGGTTCATGGGCACTGCTTCTCAGGCCTTGGAACTTATCACAGTGTGAAATGTTTATGGAAGTATAATGTGGAGAAAGAGTCATTCTCTCTTTAGCCAAATGAGTGAATTTGCCCTAGTAATGGTTACTGAAACAATATATAAAAGAATAGTAAGTGGCATGAGAATAAAATATTTTTTTGAAGCAGGTATTCACTGGTGTTAGCATGATCAATAAAAATATGCACTAAATGCTATAGCAAGTGTTCAAACTTAATTACTTTTCAGTTTCACCTAAGATCTCAAATCCTATAGTTGCATGGATAGTTATTTTTTTCCAGTATATAGATAACTGGAAATGGGGATGTAATAAGCATTGCATTATTCAAAATATAGCACAAAAGCATTATTTAAAACCTCAAACTATAGATTTGTTTTATTACACAGGGTAGGAATCTGAATATCTGTCATCTTATTTTATCCAAAATGATAGTATATCATGTATGTGTTTTTAAACTTTTCCTCTTTATTCTGTGAATCAAGTTAATCATCTTGGTAGTGTGGGATAGATTTGTGTTTATTTATTATTATTATTATTTACATTGTTAAAGGCTATCCCCAGCCTAGCAAACAAGTCTTAAGACACTTTGCAATTTTTAAGATAAATGAAAGCTGAAAGTGCTTCACATTAATTTACATATCACTAATCATAACCAATAGCCATCTTACATGTTATCTTATGTATTCAGGTAAATCTATTTTTAAGCATGAATGAACCTTGCATCCAGAATCCAAATCTGAGGTCAAATATCACCTTTCCATCATCTCAAGTTTAGTTAAGAGTTGTGTAGATGAAATAATACAGAGGTAATATTATTAGATGCTTGCTGAATTACAGTTTGTTTTGATGGGATTATGAACAGATAAACAAAATAAAGAAGTAAAATCTAACAAAATCTGCCAAGGTTAGTATTTTGTATGAACAGAACTGGTATGTCATAGGGGATAATGGCTTTAAACTGAAAGAGAGTAGATTTAGAGCAGATACAAGGAAGAAATTCTTCACTGTGAGGGTGGCAAGGCCATTGGGTTGCCCAGAGAAGTTGTAGACCCCTTGTTTCTGGAGGTGTTCAAGGCCAAGTTGGATGGGGCTTTGAGCGACCTGGTCCAGTGGAAAGTGTTCCTGCCAAGGGGGGAGGCTGAAACTAGATTATCTTTAAAATTCCTTCCAACTCAAACCATTCTATAATTCTATTCTATTATTTTATTCTATGAAACATTGATAAAGAATAAGAGCAAAAGATATAATTATTCTGTGTGGGACACTTATCTAAATATGACCAGTGAAAGCTGTACGAACAACTGATCTTCTGATACTTATTGTTTTCTCAACACTGGAAAATTATGAAGAAACCTAGATAGTACAAAGAAGTCAATATTCTTCAAAAGTCGAAATGTCAAACAACACTATGTGACATAAAATGTCTTTTTACTCAAATCCAAGTATTTTTTGTAGAGTTAATCTGTCCTTTTGAAAACATGATAATCTTTTTTTTTTATATAAAAAAAAATAAAGATATTCTTTAGAAAAGTGTTTTTATTGATATCTGAGTTTATTTTTTTTTCCAGGACAAAACATACCCAAAATAACTAAAAGTGGTGACAAATTTTGTTATTGCTGAATCTGCATCACTGTTTTCGAATAATAATAATAATGCCAGATCCACCTATTAAAAATGCAGAATGAAAATGAAGTTTGATAATATATTTACATGTAGTGGTATTTTAGAATAAAGTGAAGCCAATACAAATGTCACAGTACTTATTAGGGAGCTGCTGAAAAGCAAGTACTACAGTCATAGCCATAGCAGTTAGCTGCTATCCACTGTTTTGTTGCAGTATGTGAGCTTAACACAATGCCATAGTACGGTACTGGAAAGTACAATTTGTAACACCGATGTATGTCACCTCTTGGAAAAACTGCAGTGCTACTCTTAGCTTTGAACTGATCAAATCAGTTGGCGAGTTATCTCCAGTTTAATGTCCTTAGTTACTGTTTTATGATGTCCAGATGGTTACAGAACATGTCCTGAATATTGTCAGTATTTGGACTTGCCAAGGAACTGCATGATCATCAGTGACTGCTTCATTGTACACGTTTGGGACTCTGCAGCCAGGGTGATAAAGATATACATATGTAGGAGAATGCACTAAACATGCTGTTTAAATGCAGTATTTTTCCAACAGTCCAACACAATGCTTCTACACCAGCATATTCTGGCATGTCTACTCAGATTGATTTTTTACAATCCTGAGCAAGTTTCTGAGCTATTGGATCATAGGGCAGAAATAGTAATCCCTATTAGGTCCTGCAATGCTGTACTAATGCAGGACTTATAACTTCAGAACTTTGTTATTTCATATCAAATGCTTCAGACATGAAGGAGAGAGCTGGTGTGTGCTTTGTGTAGGCATTAAATTTGTTACTTCAGTATCAGTTTTAGACAATTAATGTGCTATTGCTTTAATTATATGTGATTATATTAAATCTCATTGTAACCAAAATAAATTTAGAGACAATAATTTGTGCTTCTCTTTGTTAGCAGCATTTTATCTGCTTCTTGAATCTATGTTTAGACAGTGCTCTCTGAAAACTGTAATAGTATTTTTCCCTTGGAAATGATTAGCCCCTTGCACTTCAGTTTCTGAAAATATTTCTTGTCACACTACTCTATGATTGTGGACTTTTCTAAGCACCAAAAGTGTTGCCTGGAGAGGTAGCCATAGCTGTGGATAATCTTCACTGTCAGGATTTGGGGACTAAAATATTTAACTTCTCACTTTGTTTTACTGGAATTTGAATGAAGGCTGATGAACAGTTCTAGTATAGCTGCTTTTCTCTAGGTGGTCATAAGACAAAAAAACGTAAGACAAGAGTAGGCATCAAACTAGTTATTTTTTTTCTTTTAATATAGAAACAATTACTTGTCAGTGACATCTAGATTTTTTTAAAAAACTGTATTCCTTTACAGTTCTTCAAGTGAAAATGGCTTTCATTTTCAAAAACTTCAGATATTAGTCATTCCCAGGAAGGGAATGTGTCCAGTGTGCCAGAGCACTTCTAAGTAAGACTAAGTAAAAGCTGGATGTGAAGCAATCATACGATTCACAGAAATAGTGCATATCAGCAGTTTAAAACCTTGGGTAGTCAGGCAAGCTGACAATGAACAGAATCTCGTAAGAGTCCTCTCAATGTGTTTTTTCACCTCAAACCTTTTATATAATTCCATAGGCAGTAATTTTTGTTTGGCTAATCAGATGCAGAATCCCATGAAACAGTATCATTAGTGCTAACTTTTCATTTTCAAGAGTCACTTCTGTTTCTTCTTGATGCCAGTCTTTAATCCAGATATAAAGTAACAAGATTTGTTGTTGTTTTTTTACAATATTTTTAGGCATTCTTAAGATGTGCTGGTAGTTTATTGTTGTTAACATTGTGATTAATATTAAGAGTTCAAGAAGTATTAAAAAGTCTTAATAATGCATGTATTTGCATAATGCTGTGGGTTATGTACTGACCTCTGTTGGTTGCTGACATAGATTTGAACATGGGAGGATTAATAATGCAACTCCCTCTGCTCCATTGATATGTCTACTCTGAATCTCAGAGGAGGCTGTTTTTTTCTATAATAAGCAGGATTATTCATTACCTAGTTATATTGAACAGCCATGTATTCTCAACCTGAACTGCAGCTTATTAACTAAGGAATTATAACTGAAATATTAATATTAGTATGCTATTCACTCAGGACAATTAATGTAATCATAATTGAACAGGTTGAATTGCTGATTTTTAATGGATTATTGCAGGTCACATCAAGCTGACTGTTGTCATGCAAGATGTCATCTTGTCAATGATTATTTTTTTTCCCAATTGATAGGCTCAAAGTTTCAAAGCATGCTATTTTAAATATTGTTTTTTTGTTTTTTTTTTTTAAACCTTTATGTCCTGTAGTGTGAAATCTGTTGTTTCAGAGGTACCTGAGTCCCATGAAGTCGCTGCCACCTATTCCTCACTGAAAACATCCTGAGGCTGAACAGAATACAATATGTAGTTTATATGTTATAAATATATAATATGCATTCACAACAGAATGTCATATTATTATTTTAATCACACACATACTCAAATAATACTAATATAGTGGATTGTACTACTGAGCAATAGTGTATGGAATGTGAAAAGACCAGTTTCTTTAATGGCCTTTGTTGTCATATTGCAGTGTGTTACAAGAATCTAGAGCTTAAGTACAGAAAATAAAGACTCAAGAGGTCAGAGATTAAGGAATTAGATGGTTCATATGAGTTTATGAACACTTCCTCCTACTCCTATGGAAAAGCCCAAGAAAAATATTGAAATAATATTATCTCTTGGGTTGTACACCTGTTGTAGTGAAGTTTCCCCAGTCACAAATAGAACAACTACAGTGTGTGACCCAGGTACTGTTGCGTATGTGATATTAGAAATAGAGATAATTCTTGCAGGCACTAAGACCTAAGGGTGAACTAAGGACCGGAAGTGTCAGTATAGATATTCTAGTACATCAGATGATTTTATTTTGACACATGCTTACTTATTTTGAAGAATTTTTATCTTGTATTCTTCAAAATTGATTCATCCTCTCAATTATTATACTGTCTGTGATCTGCCTAGCAATATGCTGCAGCCTTACTGACATTTTTAGCTCTACTCTGAGGTGTAAATTAGGCCTTAAGTGCTTGTAGTCATTAAAGAGTATTGGGTACTTCTTATAAGAGAGGAAAGGGGTAACCTTCTGAAGAGCGGCTCGCTCTCCTAGCCACAGCCTGGTCTGAGTAATTCATTGCATTTTTATTTTCTAAAAAGAAAAAAAATGACCAGATCATCTGTCTTGACAGTGCCATAAAATGAGTGGTCATCACCGTAACAAACACCATGTTTTCCCCAAATATAACTAATTTGGTAATTAGTGAGGAAACGATCTGTCCCTTTAAGCTGTTCATAAAAATCTCATACACTGTTGTGACAATGCAATTTAAGTTACAAAATAATGCATTTATTTTAACTGATCCAAACAGATTGAGGGAAACTATTTTGGAACATCCTTGTAACTCTTGGGAATCTGGACCAAAAATTGGCATTGTTATTTAGAAGGTAAATTTAAGTGTTGCTGTGGGATTTGAAATTTTGCTGGTGGGGGTAGAGAGAAGGGTTGATATTCAATTGGTTGTATTGAAACATACTGAAAGTATTTCTGAGTTAGAATTTAACATTAAGTTGTAAAAAAATGCATGCTTTGTTTTGTTTTGTTTTTTTTTCTGTCAGAAAGTTTAGTTATGAACATAGTTGAAAGTATACTTGAGTCTCCACCTTATGCATATAGATACTGCACTGATAAGAGGCAGCTGTGACAAAATATGGATTTCCCCAGTGTATTTTGGTGTTAACAGGCTGAAGAGATTAGGATTTTTAATTATCTGTTTGAAATAGAAGTGTTGTCATCAGATCAGTATGCTGATTCTTACAAATACTTTGTTCTCCTTGGTACCTAAATTTGGCTTCAAGATCAAGAGTAAGTCAGTGAGGACATCAGTATGGCTTGAATTGTGTTAAAACAATCAAAAAGTTTGCTCCCAGAGAGAAACTGTGTTATGAACTCCTGCATTTGTGACCACTTTTATGGAATTGATTGGTTTATTTTTACATCCTTTGGGGTCTGCCTGTTCTTGCAGGGAGGGAGTTCCTCTCTAGCGAGTTTGCCTCTGTCACTCTTTTCTGTTATTTGTGTACTTTAAAGTTTTTCTATTGTGTCAGAGACTCTAGATCTAGAAACTTGCCATGAGTTCACTTAGTGGAGATGTTGTTCAAAGGTTGGGGTTTTTTTTCCCCTATTTTCCTTGCAAAGGGATCTGAAAGGTATTAGAAGGAGGAAAGAGCTAGCAAAAGGTATAGCTAGATCATCAGCTTACCTCATCACTCTAATTCCAGAGCGATATAATGAAACTCCAGTTACTACCCTGGAAGCTGCAACATCTTTAGTTTGCAGGCACATGGTCCTTTTTTTTTGTTTGTTTAAGAAGTAGTAATTTAAAAAGTAGTAGCCTCTATATGTCATGAATCCTGCCTGTGCAGACTGGCTAGTCCTGGGGAATATACTGCCAGCAGACACATCTACTGCCTGGGCATAATTCCGAGCAGTAAAACTGGCATTTGGCCTGCAGGAGTAGATTACTATGGATTGTTTCCCAGGAGCAGCTTTAAGAATTATATCATTTGGCACCTGAACCATATCTTTGGGAATATCATCTTCATGACTTTTAAAATTCAGTCTGGATAATCACTCTGGACTTAACTTTCAGTAGAGTGCTTATAATTCACCCCAAATCATTCTATGTCAGACCCTTTTAATACAGTTGCAAACTCATGCAAAACTATCCATCCATGAAGGAAGAGTTGAGACCTGATGATTGAGCGTTTTGGCCTTGGAATTGAGGAAGCAAGCATCTAGTTAACAGTTTAAGGATTCTTGTTTATTGTCCCCATCATCCATCTGAAATGAGTCTCTGCCTACACTATATTATAATATCAATTACACATCTGTGCTTGACATTTGTAATTAAAGCCTTTCTTTTTTTTTCTTTTTTTTCCCCTCCTGTTCTGTTAAGACCTATGTTACGAATTTGTTGAATGTTTGTAGGGAAATGGATCATTATGTTTTCAGGTATGTGAGTATTCTATCAGACTTGCTGCAATTTAGAGAAACATTCGAGTTGTCTCATGATTCAGCCAAATCTTGAAGCACATGCCTGAATTTCATTCATTTAAGAGTGCATTAAGGTTAAGGGTTTTTTCAAGTGTTTTGGTGAATTAGTATTTTAATTTTTAAAGTATAAGCTTGTGTTCTGGTAGGGGCTTTCAGTTAATAGTAGTAATAATAATATTTTAATATCTTAAAAACCCGAAGTGATCATGGTTTGATCAGGCTAACTGCTTCTAAGTGGAAAAAATAAAAAAGAATTTCTGCCCCTCTCTGGGCATCTGTAATAGATAGGACAAATAATAGGCCAAATAGTATTATCTGTACTGTATTGCTGGGAAACTGCGATTCAAAGATTTTTAGCAACCTGTACAAATGATAAAGGAAGCATACATAACAATAGAAATGACCCCTTGCCTTCACAATCTTCAGCCCCCAACCATCCATTCATTTTCCCTCACTGCTATCATGTCCCTAAAAACCAGTATGTTTCTTTTTCTTTAATTAACAGTCTGCTAAAAGATACAAATCCGTTTCAGAAAGAAGAGACTTTGACATCCTTTGTCAGATATCCTGTAATTGGAAAATCTGGACTGGCTCTGCTCATGGGAGCTAAATGTTAACATCCAGATTCAGTCTTTAGCCTATTAAAAAACCTCTCATTTTCTGTTCCCTCAAGCAGCATTGTCAAAATTTGCTCCCCAGGTGTTTGGATAGATGGAAGTTACAGCTGGTGTGTGTCCCGCTTTTTACATTGATGTTTGTATTTGTCCATCTGACTGAATGCCACCTGCTGCAAGGGCAAGAGGGTGGGATCACCCGTTTCTGAACAATGTCTTTCTGCCAGCAGAAGGTTATTCAATGAGGCAATCATTCCTGCTTAATGCTGGATGGGATGATATCAACCACCTGCACTCTCTCTCCCACACTTTCCACTTCCTGGGGACAACAGCCTTTTCTGTCCCTGGAGAAGAGGGGAAGCTTTTCAATCTAATCTTTTACATTAGCTTCTGCCTATAATTATCAGTCTAACATTTGTTTCACTTTCTGACTGGGGCTGTATTCAGCACAGACACTTTTCAGAAATATGAATAAGCATTTGATAATATGTTAATGTTTTAGCATGCCTCCCTGCTCTAGTGGACTGAATTTTCTCTCGCTTGCCTCAACACAGGGTTAACAAATTTCATCTGCTATAAGGCGTTACACCAGGATCATTAAGGGAAGAGTCAGAATTCTTAAGTGCAATGGCACTATGAGACTCTCCTTGCAATTTTTAATGCATTTATATGTAATTTTTTTAGAGGTTTGCTTGTACCATTGATTTTACTACAGTTACTGCAGTTTACAGAAATAGAACCAGTGTTTATTGTTGTGGTTACTCTTGCTTAACAAGCTGATACTTTTTTGTAAAATTTTGTTATCTTTGCTTTTTAATTAACTGGATGCGTGGCCTTGTGGCTTTTCAGGGTGTTCCCTGTACCTTACACAGTGGATCTCATATTGTGGAAAAAAAAAGGAAAAAAAAAAGAAAAACAAAGGGGAAGTAGAACATAATATATTTCTTATAAACAAATAGACGCTGTCCTTTGTACCCTTTTTAAAACTTTGCAAATTCATCAGTAGTATGTCAAGCAACCGTCTATTCCAAAGTTTATTTTAATAAAAGAATAATGACAACTCTATATCTATATCAGATTAGATAATAATTTCCTGAAATATATAATATTTATGGAATCTTGAAATCTTTACAAGAACCTGGAAAATTGTACTCTAAGCATGGTTATCAGAACAAAATTGAGTTTCATTCAACTCTCATATATGCCTGAGACCCTACTGAACCCAAGTGACATACTGTTGAATTTGAAGTAATTCCATTTGTTTTTAAGTGCACTGAAGACAAGATTGAGTCTGTCAGATCCTATTTTAGGTGAAGGGCATAACTGAAATTATTTTCTACTCTGGTAGTGCTTAACTTTTTATTTATTTATTTATTATTTATTTTTATTTTTTCTCTTGATGTAGTCTTCTATTCTCTCAAAAAATTCATTTATGTAGGCCCTTTTGTGACTGGAGTAGTGTCCAGTCATTCTGTTAAGTAAACTTTATTAACATTTTTATAGTTTTAAAAACTATTTTTTTCCAGTAGAAACACACATTTTACCAACCTGCATTAGAGCTGTGTTCACTGCTTTCAGATATACTTTCTGCATTTGCTGTCTCCAAAGTATTTAATGATCTTACCCCATATGACTGTTTAAACAGTTTTGCAAACAATGCACAGTTTTCTGAAATATTAGAAAATATTGTTCCAGAAAAAAAAAGAGGTAATTTAATCTCTTCTTCCTTTTCTTGCAAAGGAGGGAGAATTCACTAGATTTCAGTTTTCTAATTGTCTCTACAATTTTCAATAAATGTGTCCTTATATTTTTAATTAATGGTTAATTGTAAAAATTGCTAATTTTTCAGATCTCTCAATAGTCATTAAGTCTGCACCTTCTGTCTACAATACAATAAAAACAGAGATAATAGGGGTTTGTTATTTGTGAATATGTGATGACAAAGTTCCAGGAGTAAGTTGTCTTTTACTGAGAACTACACTATAGCTTAGTGTTTTGTAATAAAACAGTCTGTTGAACAATTAATGTGTAATCCCTGCAGCATTTGAGATTCTTATGTTAGAAAGGATGTACCAGCTTAGAAGACTGGGCAAAGCCTAGTTCCTGGTAACCTGTGATTTTTGATGCTCTTGCAAAAGCATCTAAGCTTCTGTAAATAGTTTCCCAGTGGTGATTAGATATGTACTCTGCTTACTTACCACAAAAATAATACTGCTGCTTCTAACACTGTTACATCCAGTGTACTTAATAAACATGGTACACACATTTTTCATGTATGTAAACTGAGGCAGAAAAGATGATGTTCAAATAGGTTGCTCAATGAAACAGTAACAAACTACAGGAATAGAATTAATATCTCTACACTGGAGGAAGGACTAGAACATTAGAAAGTGTTCACAATTTAATTTAAAACTTCTTTTGGCTCTCTGGGCATACCAAAGATAAATTTTTTTTTATCATTATTTACAGTGGTAATAAATGCCAAATAAAAATACAAAGAAGGCAAAGCGTAACAATTTCTCCAAGCAAAGACTGGTGATCTAAAAAGGCTTGGACAAATGAAAAGACAAAAGATGAGAGAAATTAATGTAAAGGCTCAGAAGCCGAAAAACAGTGAATTCCCATGAGTAGAAATGCATTCACACGTCTCATTATTCCAGACTATCATACAGACATCTTTCCACTGTTGACTTTTTGTAGGTTTTTCTGCCAGTTTTCTGGAATATCATGAGATCAGTGGTTCCGCTAAACAGTTTCAGTAGTTGTTGAAATGCTTCAATACACTGCTCCATAGCGAGAAAAAAAAAAATTCAAAGAACTGGCTGAAGAGCAGGAAAGAGAATAATGAAATGAGAAGGACAACAAGAGGGGAAATACTGTTAAGGTAGTGCTAATTTGAAAGACCTAACAGTTAGTAAAATGACGAAAAGATAGAATCAAGGTTAGAATCTCTACTTCAATATAAAAGTTTGTGTGTGTTTTTTCCTCTCTTGATCACAGTTTTTGTCACTACATAGTAGTTTTACAATTCACCAAACTGACAGAGACCAAGATAGGTAATAATTCAGCCACCTTATCAGCCAGTATTTTTCAGTTTTTGGAGTTGTGATGAGCGGAAATGTGCTGTTTCTACTGGATTAAGTCCACTGATCTTTCTTTAACCTAGTGAGATTAGTTTCCAAGCAAGTTTTAAAAGAAGAAAGGAAATAAAGATTTTTAAAAATATGAAAAGAAGGAGGGAATAAATCTTCAAACCAAATAAATCTTCTCCAAACCTGACGACATCTCAAGTATTTTGTCTCCAAAATTGTGAATGTAAAAAGATATTGGAGGGAAGGAGAATTGCAGAATCAAATAAAAAGCGAAGATGAACAAGAAGCTTAATTCCAGATGGTTAAGTGGAAGGCAGCTTGGAGATTAAAATAATGCAACTATTAAGTTGAAAAAGGGCTAAAAGAAGTATTGTGAAATAGAACAGTTGAACCTCTGCAGAATTAGCCACTGTAACATTGTTCTTGTCTTGCTTTCAAGACAGAGTATGACTGGAAAAAGATGTTTCCAGACCACATTACTTAGTACATGTTACATTTTCAGCTGGACTGGTGCATTTCGTGTCTGATGACTCGATACCATAATTACAGAGGCAATTTTTACTTCTTAAATACTATTATAGAAGAAGGTTGCAGTCTCTTAAGGAGCTTAAGATGTCATTGCATTCTCAGTCTGATACAGAAATTTCTCCAAAGGCAGACAGTTACTGGTGAGCCATCCTATGCAAATTTCTTCTAGAAGGAAAGTTCATCCCTTGAAGGGCTCTTGACAGATTTTCCTTCAATATTAGAAATTAATAATATGACTCAACTCTGTTTTCAATACAAGAATTTTCTCAGTTGAAATAAAGACAAGAAACTGAGTTAGCCTTGCTGTCAGTGGCAATTGCTGAATTAGGTCAAGGATATTATTAAACCCACTGCAGTAGTACAAGGGCTCATCTTCCCAGCACTTATGGAATATTAATATGTATCAGTTTAGGAAATGAGAAAATTATATTTGGAACAAGCGTTTCTTTGACACTTACATTTGTACAACTTAATGTTGTGTGTTGACAGAAGTAAACTTGACTGATTATAAATATCTGCTTTTATTTTTTTTAATGTCTTCAAGATAAGTAGGACTCCTCATGGAGATTCTAATGGGTGTGCTGTGCATGCAGAATCTGCAGGTACAACCTGAAGGATGAGCCCATTTAAAGTTTCCTGAGTATACAAGGCCCAGCAAGCCCAGTGATTTTTAGCTAGGTAGTGTGCTGACACTCAAGGGCAAACTGGTCACAGCTAGCTACAGCTGTGTGATTAGAACAAAAGTGGTAGATCATTTGGTTGTGCTTAAGCTTCCTTTGGAAAATTGCACCTTCACAGCAGGACGAACATAAAATATGGGTCATGTATGTAATTCATATAAGCCAGCGTGCATCAGTGGAGATGCTCTGTAAGGGAATTAGCCTTTGAAGGGAGATGTCAGGTGTAGGGATCACAAAGCCCTCTATTATGCATGTGAATATATATATATATATATTTATATATAAAATCAGTAATGTGCAAGTTAGGTTGAAGGTTAAGTTTGTTCCTAATGAAAGGCCACAAAAGTCTTGATACTGCCACAGATAAGTATATGGTTAACAGTGTTTAGCTTTAAACAGGTAAATCTCTGTTTTGATTTACACTTGCAGCACTCAACATGGCAGAATCAATTTGTTTGAAAATCGGTAAAACAAATTTGTTGTGGGCTATGACCTTATATGCCAAGCTTCATCCCAGAAGTGATTTTTCTTTATGTTTGAATTATAAATCTTGGAAAAGCATTTTTTTTTTTATTGCAGAAATATTGACATAGCTTTAACTATAATGGTGCGGCAATAATTTTGTTAAACGGTAGGTATGTGTATTGCTAGCTGTTAACTAATATTTCTCAAGTAGTAGATATTGAACACAGAAACCAAATAAAAAAAAATACAGTAGCAAAAAACAGTAATTGATGTAAAGAATGAATAAAACGGCAAAAAAACCCCTACTATAGGAATGACCCAGGATGAAACCTATTTGGACAGCTGAAATGGTTAAGAGTATATGTGGACATAATCACAAATGGACATTTATAAGGTATATGTTGTTTTTACTCTGTATTTCAAGACTCAGTTTTGTTAAGAGACTACAACAGCACTCTAATTTTGTAATGCATAAGATTATAGAAGAAAATAAAAGAAATTATTCTGGCTAACTGCCATATGACTTCAAATAGAATTTGCAGGCAATTTTACTATATATTACACTGTATCTGTGCTTAAGAAAAAAAAACAACCTATCCTGCCTTTTTTGGAGGAAACATAGAAGTACTGGTTATCCCATGTAGCATAAAGATACAAAGATGTCTGATCCTGAATTACTTACTTTGGGCAGATACTTGTTTTCACCTGTGGCACACTGTCTTAAGATTCACAGATTTTATTGGATGTCATTTAGTTCAGATTTAAACACACTGAGAAAAGCTGAGATTTGCATTGCATTCATGTTTTCATTTAGTAACTTTCCTTTTAAACTTAATTAATTAAAAAATAATTTAGGCTTATGTTCCTAATAAGTGCACAAAATTCCTTAATAAAGATGTATCTTTGTGATAATTAGATAAATTCTTCACAAACATTCATAAGAATGACATAAAAAGAATGCAGTTAAATTATGTCTTACTTCAGTGGGCCTACATTTTAAATTAAACACGAAAGTATTAGATTCTTTGAAAACTTAGGAAAGAAACAAGTATCGGCATTGAGATTGTTCTCTTTATTACTGTCCACTCTGTAAGTTGGTAAGCATTCCGAGGTCAGAATTTATAGAGTGACATTTGTTACCTGAAAATAGAAGGACAACATTTTATAGGCTAGTGTTCTATCACTGGAAATCTAACACTAAATAACTTAAAATATTTTGTGATTTTTCACTTGTTCAAAAGAACTAGAAGGTTATGAAAGATAAGGGACAAGCAGCAGATGTGGTTGTACTGACAGGCTTCTGTATTAGCCACATCCCTATTTCATGTGAAATCACAGGCTTGTCTTGAGGAAAGACTCCATATTTTTTTCCAGAAATACACTAATTGATATGAAAATTTAGTAAAACTGGTTTGTGTTTCAACGTGGGTCCAGATTTTTTTTTCTAAAACACCTTTATCCAAAGTGGGTTAGCTTTTATATCTAAATCTAGTGGTCTGGCATCTCTGTACATTTGAAGTATATGGACTTCTGAGGGAGTACATCAACAAGAAGCATACTGGATAAACTGTTTTGTTAACAGCCACAACAAACTAACTTTTACAAGACACTCTCTTGATTGCTGGTTTTCTGCTCTTTCCCTGTATCTGTACTTTCCTGATGATAGTCAGGAGTGAAATTGGAAGGTTTGCCATAGTGAGAATCTGTCTGTATTTATATTTCTGCACATGCTTCAGCAAATTCTGGCCTGTTTAGCTTTTAGACCATATCAAATTCTACTCTAACATCTTACTCTTCTTTTTGTGGTGTCTCATAGCAAC
>WHYT01017797.1:334130-366434 GCA_009806455.1 Tetrax tetrax
TATTTTTCTTTTTTTTTTTGTACACTTGAGTTAGATTAACTTATACCTTTAAAAACCAAAAACGCCCATACATGTTACAGGTTTGTTTTTTAAACTTGGGGTCAGTTCAGCAAAAACTTGAAAACTTCCATAGACCTTTTTCCTTCCTATTTTCTACTGATAGTTTTTTTCTTTAGAGTTCTTTGATGAGCATTAAGGTCCTTTTGAAAAACAAGGTTTCGGTACAAAGGTAAATTTTCAGCTCAGTTTCTTTCATTAATCTATTAAAGGGGTTTTGTGTGAAATGACATTTCTGTGATATGTCTAAGGTAGTTCTGACTTTGTTAACTGAAAGAATTTGAATTGCTTTCGCAGAGCATATTAAAATACACATAATTCATTAATCAAACCTGAGCTATCTAACAGCAACAAAATTTCAGGATGTGAATACAGTAGATTGGCCTGTTGCTAAACTGAAATTGGATTCTGATATCCTTGTTCAACTTCTGTAATAGCTTATTTCTTGATCTTCTTGATAAATAGTGCTCCTTGAAATGACCAAAAGAGTAAGAAAATCAGAGAAAAAAAAACCACTAATAATTGTAATATTTCATTCAACATTAAAGTTCCTTCTCAGATAAATAAATTGCTTTATTTTTTAGTGTAGGAAAAGGAAAAACAGAATTATTTGTTGTTGTTAGTATACTGTCCAAATAAATTTAGTCTCAGGAAATAGATATATTCTTTGAAATTTCATATGTGCTCCTAGTTCTCAGAATGAGAACTTTTAAAAGAGGTTTTAAAAAAGACAGAACTTTTTAAAAGTTCATTGTCACAGAAATTAGCATGAATAAGAAGAAGCAAGTGATTAAAAACTTATCAAGAGATGGATTTAGGCAACAGTCTATACGTTTTTTAAGAGTCAAAGGGAAATCATTTAACATCAGAAAAGACAAAAGACTGGGGTTAGAACAAGATTCTATGTCATGCACAGATATTTATTAAATTATCTTTAGCTTCTTCTGTAGGACTGTGTTCCTATTTAAATTCTTTGGTCCTCCTCCTTGAAGAGAAAAAAAAAGATATAAAGTACACACGAATTGTAGAAGCTTAATATTCCTTTTTCTGTATGTTGACCTGGGTGTTAATCAGTCTTTTGCTAGGTCTTTATTCTTTATGTACACTGACCATCAGGCAAAATTTATGAGAAAACATCCCTGTATTTTGTGCAGTAATACGTTTCTAGACATAAAGTACTATGTTTCCACAATACTGAGAAAGAAATGAAAGCTTCAGACTGCTGTTGATCTAGTAGAGAAAAAAAAAAAAAAATTGTCCAACTCTCCCCATCTTCTCCAAAAAATCCTGGGCGGGAAAATCAGAAAAATAAAGACTGTAGAATGTTGGCTACCTTTCACATGATGGGACTGTCTCTCCACAGGATTTCCATACACAAAGTGCTGCAATGGTTTGTTGTCATTAAAAACATTCTGAGATGGAGCATGTGGAAACCGTAACACAATGTAGCAATTATCAATTCCAGTGTATTTCATAATACATTACCAAATTTTCAGTGCATTAATGTATCCAAAGGACAGTGGTGTCCTTTGGATATATTGGATATATAACACAAATGCACCTGCTGGCATTTAGCAAAGATTTTTTTTTTAATTGTTCTTTCTTTGTACTCCAACCCTACAGTTACTACCACAGTTCTCTCTCTTTCCCCTCTCTGCACCTTACTGCCAGCTAGCCAATAGAGAGAGATCCTGAAGCCCAGTAAATGTGATTTTGCCATTACTCACAGAAGCCTCATGGGGCTTTGTGTTGGCATGGGTGGCGCAGGCCAACCCATTGCCTGGGGATGAGTGACTCCTCCCTTCCTCGGGGACAGCTGGGGCTGTGCGGTGCCATCAGTGGTGTGGGCCATGCTGAGATAATGTATGCAAATAAACCTAAATGGGCACAGGACTGAGGAGGAAGAAACATCCTTCATGAGCATGGAATGTTCCCTGCTGAGGGCTGAGCATGGTAGTTTGCTCTAAGTCCCCCTGCAGCCCCCAGCTGCCCTGGAAGTAGCCCCCCCTGCTGCTCTGGAGGTAGCCATACACAGCCCATATTCAGGCCCCCAGGAGCCCTGGAAGGGTGGAGAATAGGAGGAGGGTAGGAAGGGTGTGCTTTTTACAAGTTCAACTGCATGGTTACTGAAGTTTTTTTTGTATTTGAGAATGTGAACTGTAAAAACTGAGGACACATCAGCTGCACCAGCAGCCCGTTATTAGTACTACAGGCATGACAAGGTCCCTTTTGCCCATGACAGGCTTCTGAGGGTAACCAGTGGTGGAAAAGTTGAGCAAACCCCTCTGTCATCCCAGGCACAGTGACATGGTGAGCTACCCTCTGTGAATGTGTCTCTGCAGGTGGCTACGCATGAAAGCAGACGACTAGGAAGGCAGAGCTTGTGTCAAGTCTGCCAACTGATTGTGTGATTTGGTTTGGTTAGGTTAGGTTAGATTGGTTAGGTTAGATTAGATTAGATTAGATTAGATTAGATTAGATTAGATTAGATTAGATTAGATTAGATTAGATTAGCAGTTTGGGTGATGAAGGCTAGTCGAAAACCTGAGGAAAGGGAAGAAAGAGGTTTTAGCCTTGGTCTTGCTGTTAGGCTGCAACTCCAACTGGGCAAACTTTGGTATGGAGAGGAGGCAGCAGAGATGCTGGTGGCTTACATTGTTAGCCCAAAACCTGAGAGGGAGAAAGAAAAGAGGCAGCCCCTGAAGCAGTTTGATAAGAGGTGGGACTCAGGTTGAAAACTCAGAGTTGCTGCAATGTGGTTTCAGTGTCTGGTCATAGTCTGATGAGATTAGACTATGTTTTCTGTTGTTTTTCGTGACCTTTTGAGTCCAGATGTTTGGTCTTTTTGGCAGGTTTTCTGTGAACTGAGGGAAAGGGCAAAAGGCCAGGCACACCTGTTGGGGAGACAGGGAAGAGGAAAAGAGAAAATTCCCCACTCTCCTGACTCCATACTAGATGCCAGCTCCGCTGCTGCATGAGCTCTTAGGGCTGAGCTGAGTAAGGGGGTTATACATTGAGAACCAAAGCCCTGGGGCTGGTCTTCTGGCACAGGGATTCCTTCAGTGTAACTCTCCAAAGCTTCCTCTGGGAAAAGTGACATCCAAAGGGGAGAGAGAAGCATAGCACAGTAAGAAGAAAGATAAAAAATGCAAGGAGGAAAAAAACCTTTAAAATACAGGATTGCTGAGTAAGTGCTCTCTGTACTCAAGTAGCTCTCAGTGAAGTGAGATAGAGCTACACGCGTAAGCTAGAATGTAAACCTGTAAGAAGTGATTGTTACTGATACATTCAAAGAGACATTTATTTTGAAAGGAAAGAAGAAAAAGAGAGAAGTAAAAGTTTAGGTACAAATGCTTCTCCTTTTTTCAGTTAAAATATCGAGTTTTATATGTTTGTTCTAAAAGAGAGATGAAACCCAAGGTTAAGAAACAAGGCTGGATGACTGAACAGTTCATTAAGCACACCAAGTAAAATATTCTTTATTTTATCTAGTAGTAAAGTCCTTCATAAAAGATACTTCAAAGTGCATTGAGAAAGTAACAGTGCTGTTAATTAGCTGGATTATCAGCAGAAACTCCTCTGAAAAGAGATGCTTTGGGTGGGTTGACAAAGATAGCTATTCATAGTAGTCTTGGCTGCAGATTTTTTATATTTTTTTTTCCATAGGTAGAATAGAAGGGTGAACAATCTATTACAGCCTATGGGTATTGTTAGATTTGTATATTGAGTAGTTTTTCTCCGTTTGGATTTTGTTTTGTTTTGGTTTGGTTTTTTATTATTGTATCTCAATATAGGAAAAACAAAAATAGGATACTTTTCTTTTGAGGTAAGTTTCCACGGATGAAGTTGAAAATGTAAGAAAAATATGTACCTAAAGAGAGAACACGTACACAATTTAAAGTGTTTTTCTGTATTACTTTGGATTAGAAGTGTTACTGTTACTGTAATTAGACTAATATGTAGTCCCTATGTATAGTGTGTTCTTTTCCCCATAATTGCTTTGAATGTAACAACCCAGAGATGGATGCCTTGAGCTCCATTTTCTCTGTCTGTAGAGACAATTTTACCTAGATTATGATCCCCATCCCTGGAGACATTCAAGGTCAGGCTGGATGGGGCTTTGAGCAACATGATCTTGTTGAAGGTGTCCCTGCTCCTTGCAGGGGTTTGGACTGGATAACCTTTAGAGGTCCCTTCCAACCCAGACCGTTCTGTGGTTCTGTGATTCTATGATCAGACTGTTAGTGCTTGGACAGCAAAAGTAATTCTGAAAGCAAAGCAGATTGTACTTTCACTTTGCCTGAATTCAGCTGAAAATCTAATCCACGTCTGAGTTAAACTTATTGAGACCCTTTGTGGGCTACTTAGAACTCAGGGAGTCCAATTCATTTACCCCCCTCCTGGATGGTATTTTCTGTAAATTCCAGACTGAAGTGCTCCATGCATTTGGACCAGCAGGAAATGCCTTTCCTCCACCCTTGCTCCTTCACAATTAATTGCAGGGAGGAGAATAAAATGACACTTTTTCTAAGACACTGGATTAGGTTGTGGAACCCAGCAAATAATCTTTTGTTCTCGATTGAACCTACATCTCTGAGTTCAAGGAGATTTTAATGTTATGAGGAAACTTCCTTTAACTACCAAATACATGCTTAATGCAGCATATTATCTATGAAACTCAGAGAAGATGTGTAAACCTGTCTTACCCTCCCTTACATTCATTGAGTTTTTCAGAACTGTTTGCCTACCTGGAGTTAAAGGTTAAGGTATCTTGTATTGTATGGGCAATATGATTTTTGTTTGGCTTCAGAGTATTCTCTTAGCTAAGGGTCTCTTAAAGTTACTCAGATACAGTCTGTGAGTTGGGAGAAAGTAAAAAGTGCAATTTATGTGAAGTTTACATTTGTTTGAATTTCTACAAATCTCTGAATTTTGCTGTTTTCTCATCATGGATGGATCCATCTCTTTAATCACTGTCCTGCATTGAATGCAGTTGTATTCTTTTATACACAATATAAAATATTGAATTCCAGAAATTTTGTTTATAATGAATTCACTTTTATTAGATACACACACTCCGTATTTCACAACTAGATTTTTTATCATCTTCCATGAGTGAGCTCTTCCATGGACAGGTAGAAGGGTTTTTTAAAAGACAAAAATAGGTACAACAGGTCAGTGAGAAGGCTACAAGACCAAGGAGAGAAACAGATACTTGCAGAAGATGTATGGACTCATTTCTTCTACTACCAGATGTGCATCTCAAAAAAGACCCTCACAACTGAATACATTATCTGCATGTGAAGATTTGTCCTTGAATATCCCAGCTTGCTATTGGAACTTGAACTGTTTGCATATGTACATATTTTTTCCTTTTGGGGATTTTGAAGTAGTTTTCATTTGATTTTTGTTCACAGCAAATATCTAAGACTGTAGCCTTTTTACGGTTGCACATCTTTAACTCAGTATTTAAACCTGAGACTGCTCAAGGGCTGATGTCCCTCCTACTCAGTCTTGAGACTTGCACATTTTCTTCTCATCAGTGCTTAAGTAGTGACCATGTACTTCATGTGCTAGACTTTGCAAATACTTTTAGGATAAAAGCCTACAAAAGCAAAAGGAGCTACTTTATTTATTTAGGGGTTTGCTTTTATCCTCTACTTTTCCATGGCTCTGTTATCCTAATATGTCTTTCAATCAAATCCTTTTAAGATCCTCTGAACTGTCAAAGATAATCCTACGTCTTATGTTTTGTCAAATCCAATTGATCGTAGTGCTGATATTTTAATCTCTCCATATATCCTTGTAATGCTTTCCTTATACTATTATAGGTTTCTTTCAAAGGCATGATGGGTAAGATTTTGAACAGTTACTTTGAAACTTTTATGAATTTACAATAAGAGTAAAAATAAGACCGTACTTCATTCAAGAGGTTAACATGATCCTGTAATTTCCATAATATGAATAGTCAGACTGACTGACATCTGGTGTAAAATGAGATAATCCATTTCCTTTTAACAAATTAGTTTTGGTTTCAGTGTGACACTCAGACTTGTAGTTGCATTCCAAAGGGGAAGTTTTTATATACATGGACATTTTTAAGGCTTCACTGTTCTTGTTTGGTGGATATTTTTTTTTTGTTGTTTAAGCTTTTTTAAACTTTTTCTGATTTTGAATGTGTTTAGGAGCACTAAATTCCAAAACACAATTCTGCCATTTGACGGAAATTTGGATCACTCTAAGAAATCTGATTGGTCTCCTAAAATCATTACTTACTACTGATTTATGATTCTTCTAGGTCTACTTTTATTTGAAAGATCACTTTCAAAGTATTAATTAGTATTTAATTAGTTTTTATTAAGATTTTTGGAGGCAAATATTTGATTTTGATTGACAAATATTTCATTCAAAAAAGCTTGTTGGCTTGTTGCATCCAGGACAAGAGAATATGTAAGTATGCAATTCAGTCCTTTCCTGAATTGTAAGTCTATAACTCTCTGAGATAGAACAGAAATGTCTTTCTTCTATCTGGAACACTGAATGCAAATTACATGTAAAATTCAGTGTTCACATTTATGTCAAGACAGAGTTTTGACAACAGCAGAAGAATAAGAAATATTCATGAGGAGAAATCTATACTATATGTTCCTTGTTTAGTTTCTAAATTTTATTCTTACCTCTTTTTTTCAAAGCAGAAAAGGTTTGAGCAATCCGTAGCAGGTAGCCCTCAGAATTACCACAGTCTTAATTACTCCACATCCACTCCAGATTCTTCTTGTCTTGCTTTAAGGCAAATACAATACAAGTAAATTTTTTAAACTTCTGGAACAGACTGTTGTTAGGAATCTTTCTTTGAAAAGTATATGTGCCTGTATAGATTGGAAACATTCTTTTTTCATTTAACCTTTTTCTATATCTGCTCTATTTCAGATATGTTAATTCAAGAAATATATAAGTGGTTTTATATTTACACATAGTTTTTACAGTTGTATTATTTTTATGTTGTGTGTATTAGTTGATTCTGTAGAGCTGTGCAGTTGAAAATGGTGTTGCAGGAAAATTTGTGACATTGGCCATTGAGATTTAGCTAACATAAAGTAGAATACAGTTGTAATCATGTAACTGAGGGCAGCATATTTTTAAAGTTCATATTTTATATAATCAACCTATTATTTATTTTACACTGTTGGGGTTGTTTTCCATGTCTTCATAAATATTTGAAACTAAGTTTTCAATTGGGAGGGGAATATCATCAAAGAAAAGGATTTCAGAAAGCTTAGTGGACCAATTTGTCTGACATTATGGGGATGTTTTGGTTTGGAAATAAAGCTGTTTCTGCGAAATTACTACTGTATACACATATCCCCAGGAGCATAAAAGGAGGAATTTTTTTTTTTTCTATAAACTGTTAGTGTGATGCTCTCATGAATTTCCTGAAAATAATCAACAGGCTGTTGATAGTGTTTCCCACAGAAGATTGGCTGTTTTTGTAGGCAGTGAACCTGAACAGGGTGTCAGCTGTTCAAAGTGCAGCCTGATTCTAAAGCAGCAGTATGCAGTTAGATGTGTTACTTTTAGACTGATAGGGAGGATGATAATTTGAGTATAGAATCCAAAGGGTGATAGCAGTCACTGATAGTAGTATTTCTTTTTTTAAGCAATCTTTTCTGTCAGTTGAAAGATTCTTGTAAAATGTTGTAAATTGTAAAAACCAAAACCGCTTGAAGTAAATGTATTTTTTTTTAATATTCTCATGAGCAACAATCTATTAGTGACAAGATGTAAAAATTCATAAAGATCATAGCACAAAATTATTTCTATATGTCACACAGACCCAACTCACTAACACCACTTCAATTTTAAGACAATTATTTTACTTTTAAAATTATATAAAATTCTTAAGCAAAATATTTGTTATGGTAAAGAAACTGAGTAAGAAATAGAAAAACAGCCCACCCAAAATATCTAAGAAGCTGATGGGAGTTCCAGGAATAGAACCTGACTTTCCAATATCTTGTTCTAGAAGTCTAGTTCTGAAAAAATATATTATACGATTTATCATCACAGTTAGGAATTTAAAAAAAAAAAAACAACAAACTTTTTACGGAGCAAATTTTCTATCATAATAATTTGTCACTGAAGATTTTCCACATATACACTGCCTTTTATTTTGATAAAAGCATATATCAGAGAATTCTAAATGAAATATTGCATTCTAAGCAGTTAATTTAAACAAGATTATTTAGTTCTGTTCTTTCTCTTTGTGTGTGCTCCTGGTCATTTGATTTTGGTTACATTTTAAAAAGGTAAGGGCATTAAACTCCCAAACCTTATTTCCTTTGGGAAAAAATAAAGTATCAAGGTGAAACAAAGAAGTTCACTTAACAGCCAGAATCTAAAATAACCGTTAAGCAGGTATTCTTTATTAGCAGTGCTGGTCAGCACTGGGGATTGCTCCCCAGATTAATCTCCCAGAGATTAACTTTACTAATGAACAGACTCAAAATTAAGTATTTTGGGTATACTTGATCTAGTGGAAGATGTCCCTGGTCCTTGCAGGGGCATTAGACTAGATGACCTTTAAAGGTCCTCTCCAACCCAAAATATTCAATGATTCTATAATTCTATACTTGAATCAGACTGAATTTTTTTTTCAATTTAAGGAAATTCAGAATATTGTAATTTGTTGTATATTGAAATTTTTTAATGTTTCACAAAATTGAACATTCAATTTCTTTCTATGTCTTGACAGAAAAGATAAATGTTGAAATGTCATATTTCCCATGCAAGAGAAATAATGAGATTTGCATAACTCTAGTTCTAGTATGTCTATTACTATAACACATAAAAAGTCTTTTGTGAAAGGAAATAAATATTTTCCCACCATGAAGACCCAAGCTATTTCAAGAGTGAGAAAAAAAAGTGTGTATTAAAAAACATTTAAATCATCAAATATGAGTCCCTCAAATTGTTTGACATTGAAATGTTTTCAACATAGATTATGGAAAATAGCAATTTTCCAGCATTAATCTAGTTCTTAGTTAAGTACTTACTGATGTCAAGGATATGGTTGTAATCAATAAACTGTAAGTAATGTCTCTTTTATAGAAAGTGATGTTCCCAAATATTTAAGAGGCACAAAATAGCATTGGAACTATTTTTAGTGCAAACCCAGAAGTTAAAAGTTCTGTGGTAGATATTGTTTCTATGAAGCATCTGGTTATTTCTCATCTTAGAGTAGTTAGCAAATTATGAATACAGCTTGGCTATTGACACTCCATTGTATTCTTAATTTGTTTTGGACCAGAACCAAAATAAATTGCTATCAATGGCAGTTCTCTGACCTTTGTTAAGGAGAGTTGGATCTGGCTCTTACTCATCTAAAAAAGTTTTATCATTTTCCATAATACTGTCTGACACACTGAAACACTAAACCGTTGCAGAGTTTTGTGCTTTTCTCTTTTTTTCGTTATGAGACATGGCATCTCTCTTGACTAATGGGATGGAAATCAGTAATAATAGCAGTTAGCAAGTAAACATTCTTTGAAGATGTCAAAACAAACAACCACAGCAACAAAAAACACAGAGAGAGAATTGATCTTTTTAGTAATTTTCACCTAAATGACTAACAGACACAGGGCTTGCCATCTACAAAATAGATTTTTGGTGAATTGGGAAAAAAACCCGAACAACAACAAAAACAAAAAAACCCCACCGCATTCCACTGTGCAAATGAGCTATTCTGGGAACTGAACTTCAGACTAAATGGTAGTTCTGCACTTGTCTATATTGAAGACAGGATTTGGCAGCCCTGAGCCATTACATTTTGAGGAAGTCTGCTTCCAGAAAGACCAGTCAGAACTGGAGATCATTAACGCAAAAAGTGCCTGAACAGTGTAAAGCACTCTTCAGCAGCTTGAGAATACATGCAAGACATACGGTGTGAATGCTACAAACAACTTGTTTTTCCTTTGTATTTTAAATGTCAGTCTTCCATTGTCTGGTGGGTTTTTTATATTAAACAGTATGTAAATTTGCTACGTACTACAAGGATTAGTTTTTCAATCATTATATCTTGCTTCTGTGTCTAGTGGTGATTGCTTACATGTTCAAGATTGCTGAGAATTTCTTTTGATAGTGTCTCTCTGTCTTCATGAGTAGTACTAAGGTTTTAGATATATGTTTGAGCGACAGCCCTCAGGCAGAGGTTTTTTACATTTTCTTCTAAGTTTGTATAACATGAATAATGCATTCTCCATGATAGCTTCCTTTTGCGTAACTTGAAATATTGACAGGACATCATTAGGAGAAGTCTTCCTTACAGATCTTGGTCACTTTGTCTATGTATATTACAACAAATGAAATACACCAAGATCATTACAGTGAGGGTGGTGGAACACTGGAACAAGTTGCCCAGAGAGATGGTAGATATCCCATCCGTGGAGATGTTTGATTCAGGTTGGACGGGTCTCTGAGCAACCTGATCTAGTCAAAATTGTCCCTGCTCCTTTCAGGGAGGTTGGACTAGATGACCTTTAAATTTCCCTTCCAACCCAATTCACTCTATGATTCTCTGAGGCTAAAAAGCGGAGAGCAGAGAATAGCAACATAAGTAAGCTCCCTTAGCTTCCAAAACAACATGATTTAATGCAAACTCCCTGTTGTTCTTTGCTGCTTTGTAAGCCATGGACAGTAATAGCTTGCAAGAAAACACTGAGGCTGCAGGTGTGCCAGAAACTGTTTGAATAATTTTGCGAGATGAATGGTTAAGCCTAGTACCCAGGAACATTCACAGACACTGGTCAATTTAATAGCATAGGCATCTCCTTTGAGGCTGCTGAAAGGTTTGAAGTTAATTTCAAGTGCTTACTATATTTTTAAATTATAGGATTCCATTTAATGTATAGGTTGGAAAACAGTATCAGGACATGTCCCTCTCTGGATTATCAGTGGACTGTGACATCATGTTTAACACAATAGAGTGGGCACCTATTCCCTTATCTAGAAGTAACATAAAGATGCCAGATAGAAACCAATTGCAATATTAATACTAGGAGTAGCATCAATTCCATTGAATCCATCAAAGGTGAAATGTAAGACAATTAAAATAATGCCCAATCAAGAAAAGCTATTGCTTGATTCTGAGGCCACCTAAGTGGGATATAGAAATGATATATGTCTTCATATGGAAAACTGAGCCGTAGCACCTTTTCAGCTCTGAGATGTGAATGCATCTCTTCACAAATAAACCAAAGTTAGCTCTGAACTTGCTGACTGGGATGCCGATAGTGATGTAACTGCAGAACTACAGAGCTCAGTTTGGCCAGCTCCCCTCTGTGTCTGCCCTGTCGATTTCTCTTCAAAAAGTCCAAAAAGCAAAAGAAAGGCTTAATGCTGATTATTTGACAGAATATTGAGTATTGTACCAAATAAAGACTGTATTGAATCAAATGTCTTTGTGTTATACATGGATAGAGTTTGTAGGATACAGGTACATTTTTGCAGTTTTGATTACTGCACAACAATTTTTTGAAACATCAAATAACAAAACAAAACAGTAGAACTGCAGGAGAGTGGCACAGCCATCCTATTTTCTTTAAGAAATAGTAATTTTGGAGTACATTGAAGGTGTGTTCAAGCAGCATCTTATCCTTGTTTTTAGTTATGCTGCTGCCTCAAGACCCAAACCATTCCTGTATGTTAATACTTTATGCTTGCCACTTTTGCAGTGTTATTAAAAAATGTCATGTTGTCATCTCTTGCTGCTGTGGAAAGTCACAAAACTGAATGATCTAATTCAGGCGTTGTTCCTGAGCCACAATTGGGAGTACCTTCAAATTCAGATTAATATTCTTCACGCAGCTCCTAGTATTTTAACCCTGCTGTATTATTATTATTATTTCTGTAAGAAATCACTACTTTAAGATATCCCTGCTGTACAGAAATATAAGCAACAAATTCTTTGGCTATACAGTATTATGTGTGATAGTATTTATAAATGTACATTTTCTGTGTGCTTTTTGGCAGCCATCCTTGTAGTATTATTTTTGGTAATTGCTGTATCCCTTTGTTGGAACTGACTGTATTGGTATGAAATTCTCTTGTTAAATCTCAGTGTTTATAGAACCAAAACCTGAGGTCCTTTGTTCTGTTGAAATCAACATTAAATGAAACAAACAGAACATATTTTTTTTTGTATGTGTCAGCAAAATGGAAGCATTTTGGCACTCTAATCCTCAGTTTTCTTAGGTCATATCTATGGAGAGATTGTCATCGATACCTAAAATTCATAGAACTGTAGAATGACTGAGGTTGGAAGGAACTCCTGGAGATTATCTGGTCCAATCCCCTGCTCAGGCAGGGGCTGGTTGTCCAGGCCTATGTCTGGACAGCTTTTGAGTATCTCCAAGTATGGAGTCTCTACAACCTCTTTGTGCAACCTATGCCAGTGATATCACTCTCAGTGAAAAAGTTTTTCTTATGTTCAGAGGGAATCTTCTATGTTTCAGTTTGTGCCCATTGCTTCTGGTCCCATCACTTGGCACCAATGAAAGGAGCCTGGCTCCATCTTATTTACACCCTCCCTTCAGGTATTTATACACATTGGTAAGATCCCCCTGAGCCTTCACTTCCAGTTCTCAGCCTCTCCTTGTATGAAAAATGGTTCAGTCCCTTAATCTCTCCAACAGTTCAATTTTTCTCCTCTGTTGGGGAAGCCAGAACTGGATATATCATTCCAGGTGTGTCCTTACCAGTGCTGAGCAGAGGGGAAGGATCACTTCCCTCTACCTGCTAGCAGTACTTTGCCTAATGCATCCCAGGATACCATTATTCATCTTGGCTGCAAAGGACTCATTGCTGGCTCACGTTTCAGTTGGTGTCCACCAGGACCCCCAGGTCCTTTTCTGCAAAGCTGCTTACCCTAGCTGTCCTTTCTGCAAAGCTGGTCCCCTGCCACAGAACTTGCACTTCCCTTCATTGAATGTTGCAAGGTTCCTGCCTGCCAATTTCTCCAGCCTGTTCAGGTTCCACTGGATGGCAGCACGACCCTCTGGTGCATCAGCCACTTCTCTCAGTTTTGTGTCATCAGCAAACTTTCTGAGAGTACAGTCTGCCCAGTTATCCAGATCATGAATGAAGGCGTTGATCAGAATTGGACTCAGTATTGACCCCCTTGGCTACACCACTAGTTACGGGCCTCCAACTAGACTTCATACCACTGATCAGCACCCTTTGGGCCTGGCTGTTCTGCAAGTTTTTGATCCACCTCACTGGATGGGTCATCCAGCCGTTAGTTCAGCATCTTCTCTATGAGGATGTTATGGGATCTTTACTGAAGTTAAAGGTAGGCAATACCCATTGTTGTCCTCTCTGTTAAGCCTGTCATTTCACCACAGATCTTCATCAAGTTGATCAAGCATGACTTCCCCTTGTTGAGTCCCTGCTGATTATTCCTGATCACCTTCTTGTCCTTTATGTGGCTGGAAATGGAACATTAGCAACTGGAAATGGAGTTATCGGTATTGAGCTGGGGTTATATATCGAGATAATATTATATATCTGTTGCTTCAAACAGTGCACAGTGACAGATGGGGAGATTAGAGATAGTGATTGGTATGAGGTGTTTTATCTTTGATTTAATTTACACATAATACATAGATTTATTTATTACAGTAAGAAGAAAAGTAAATTGCAACTAGAAATCAGCATATGATTAAATTCCTTAAATTGTAATGGAGGGGGTTGTGTTTGCACAATGTCCCATTAACATTAGAATCACTGTTATGAGAATGAATTCATGTTGTTCCATCCTCTGCTCTCATTATAACCTTTTTATTTCCACATAATCATACTATATTGTTGGGGTAAACAATAGTAAACCGTGTTAATGTCAGTTCCATCTCTGCTTAATTCCATTTACTTCATTTGCCCAGTGCTTACAGTGAAGGGCATAAAAAGATAAAATAACGTAAGTATTAGAAAGTGAAAGTCTGATCTTAGTTAAGTGAATGGGAATTTAGCCATGGGGGTCTTTGTAGTTGAAATTGCTTCTGTTATTTCAAGACAATGCAGATATGAAGGGAAAAATCTTAACTGAAATGAAGCTGAAAACCGTTTTGAATTTGTATTATGGCAACTTAGGAATGAATTAATCAACCAAACACTGAAATTTTCTTTATAAGAAAATCTAAAAAAAAACAAATCCTAACCCCACTTTATTTTGATTTCAGTTTCTTAAATTGTTTGTAACTGCAATTAAAATACAATATGGAACAAAAGATCAAACACAAAAAATTTAAGAATATTAAGATGGGAATACTGCAGATTCGGGTACACTTTTAAGTTGTGTAATAGGTTGGTGTGGTAAGGTTTTGATAGCAGTGGGGCTGTAGAAGTGGTTTCTGCAAGAAGCTTCTGGTAGAAGCTTCCCCTATATCCAATGGAGCCAATACCACCTGTCTCTAAGATGGACCTGCCACTAGCCAAGGATGAGCCAATTAGTGAAGGTGGTGGTGCCCCTGTGATAAGACATTTAAGAAGGGAAAAAAGTTGCTGCACAACAGGAACTGCAGCCAAAGAGAGGAATGAGAGTATGGGAGAGAAACAACCCTGCAGACAACAAGGTCAGTGAAGAAGGAGGGGGAGGAGGTGCTTCAGGCACAACAGCAGAGGTTCTTCTGAAGCCTGTGGTGAAGACCAGGGTGAGGCAGGTTGTGCCCCTGCAGCTGATGGAGGTTAACAGTGCAGCAAATATCCACCTGCAGCCCGCGGAAGACCCAATGCCAGAGCAGGGCAATACATCTGAAGGAGGCTGTGAACCCATGGGAAGCCCAAGCTGGAGCAGGCTCCTGGCAGGACATGCAAACCCGTGTAGAGAGGACCTCGTCAGGACCCACACTGGAGCAATCTGTTCCTGAAGGACTGCACTTCATGGAAGGGACCCAAGCTGGGGCACTTCATGAAGAGCTGCAGCCCATGGGAAGGACTTACATTGGAGAAGCTCATGGATAACTGTCTCCCGTGGGAAGGAACACATGCTGCAGCAAGGCAAGAATGTGAGGAGTCCTCCCTCTAAAGAGGAGGGAGTGGCAGAGACAATGTGTGATGCACTGCTTGGGGAGGAGGAGGTAGAGAAAATCATAAGCAAAGTTGAGCCTGGGAAGGAGGGAGAGGTAGGGGGAAGGTCTTTTAAGATTTGATTTTTATTTCTCATTACCCTAATCTGATTTAGTTGGTAATAAAATAAATTAATTTTCACCAAATTGAGTCTGTTTTGCCCAATTCTCTCTCCCTGTCCTTATCTTGACCCATGAGCCTTTTGTTATATTTTGTATTCCCTGTGCAGCTGAGGAAGAGGAATGATAGAACAGCTTTCACGGGCACCTGATGTCCAGCCAGGGTCAATCCACCACAACTTGTCACAACAAATTAAAAGAAAATAAAATTTCAAAACATTTTAATTTAGGGATATATTTTCTGACAGAAAAGCTCTAATTAATGTATTTATTAAAAATTTGCAAGTAATCTGAATTCCCTGAGATGACAATATTTACATTATGAAATAGCATACAAATAAAATTACATTAGTTTCAGAAAACGCAGTAGATGACATGGTGACAAGCCAGGCATTCCACTTATTTTCTGTATTTTTCACATAGCTGGCATAGATAATTTGCTCAGAAAATAAGATACTGACATGATATTGTTTAAACAGTTCTCCTCCTGTCTTTGCTACCTTGCCTTGCCTTTCTCAGCTCTTGAGTAATAAAAAAATATGCCATTTGCCTCAGTTATTTCACACAGAGGCTCTGCATTGCTTGTTTGCTGAGTGTTCATTGACATGTTCAAAATGAGTTACTTGTCTTTTAAAACCAAAAAAATATCAAAGCTGTGGTATTTCTTTCCTCTCCTTATATATCCTATATTGGCAACGGAAAATAATGAAGATATAGATCAATTTTTTTCCTTCTGATTATATTAAGTTAAAGTCCATAGTTTATCTCTAAAAGTGGCTTTAATTCAAATGACTGTACAATGTTTTAGATCAATTTGTAGATACTCTGAAAGTCTGTGTAACAAATAATTTTCATTTAGGTAGCTACTCAATATTTATTTGACAGTTAAATTGTGGGGATTTATTTTTTTTTTATTTATTTAAACTGCAGTACATTGGCATGCAAGACAAATTCAGTTATATTTCAAGGTTTCAAGATTTCAAAATTAAGTTCTATTTCAATCAGAAAGTGTCTCATCTTTGCATCAGTTTGTGATCTATCGGGGAAAAAAAATTACAATATTTTTTTTTCAGAATTTTCAGGGCATATTTTCATATTTTCAGTTTTCCCTGAAGAAAAAAATCATTACATTTCAACTACTTATATTTCAGATTTTTGACAGAATTACACTTTTCATGCAAGATATAATATATCGAAGGTTCATATCGCAAAACACGGGTTTCTGCACTGTTCTCTAAGAGAAGTGTTCTATTCATAGATTCCTCCATAATATTGTTGAGAAGAAATCTCCTTGTATATTGGTAGGGAAGTATATATAAAATCAAAGCTAACTATGGAGAGTGTATTAGTTAAATAACATGTCCAATGTATGAATGTGCCTGCGTGTATTGTATTGAAGATACCTTTAATTGTTTTTATTGGTGAACCATTGTTAATTGCATGAGTCCCAAGTGCAAAGGTGGTAGTTAACAGAAGTATTTGCTTTGCAGTAGGACTCTATGCTTCACTAAGTGATGGCTGTTGTCATGATAGAGAACAGATCTCAATTTTTTTCAGCAGGAAAATACATTGTGTTCAGTGGAAAGATCTGGTGAATGGTTTTGTCAGTGAGAGAATGTGATCTAACAACATTTATCTACTTTTACCTTGAAAGTGGAATATGTGAATACCATGATCTTGGAAGGAAATTGCTTGTTGCATAACAGTCGTGTGAAATGATAAATTATGGGAGTTGCACTCTATATTCAATTGAGGATAAGTTGTTTACATTGTGATTTAAAAAATGAACATGGAATACCCATATTGTTTACAGGAACAGCTATCTTACATCTACATCTGACTGACCTGAACATTTAGCTGTAAAATTACAATAGCTATCTGTCACAGCTCTTCTCTCATTTATGAAATAAGTAGATTTATCCTATGATGATATTGCAGCATAAGCCTCTTTTTAAGGAGCACAGCAACTTGACCAGGATGTGTCCATTCTTTTCCCACTGATAGCAGTCCTACAATTCAGTTAACCTCAAGCATAGCAGGACTTCTTGACATAGTAGAGACTGAGTGGCTAATTTCTTACATTGAAAATCCATCCTGTAACAAAAGCATACCTATGAGAAAAGACTAAGTAACTAGTAACATAGAATATCTCAGATTTTGAAAGTAAATTTATGCAATTTTATTTCTCATCTTCTTCTATTCCTTCCCTCAGTCTGGGTCATAGAGGAAAAACATTTACAAACAGATCAAAATTTGAGTAAGACTGCTTTGATAAAAACAATGAAATTATTTAAAGAGTAAAGAGTAGGATGAGACCATTTACTTAACAGTTTGGTCACATAATTAGATAGGGAGCATTGATTAACTTAAGAAACTTAAGGCCGAATCAGAGAATAAGAGAATCATAGAATGGTTTGGGTTGGAAAGGACTTATAAAGGTCATCTAGTCCAACTCCACTGCAAGGAGCAGGGACATCTCCAACTAGATATCTGTGTTCAGGTGGAAGAAAACTTACCGGTGTTCTTCTGTAATATTGGACTATCAGTAGCCTAAATGGCAAGCTTAAATTAGACGATTATTTATTATGGTGCAAACTCAGTGAAATAAATCACTCATGGGAGCCTTGTGCAGTTTTAATGATATTGTAAGGCATACAGAAATATTGCGGCATTCTTTACTAATGGACTTTTTGTTATGAAAATTAATATATTCACATTAAAGCAGACCTTCTGAACACTTCTGAACACTTTTTTTTTTTTGATTAGGATGTTATATATCACATTTTCTTCTTACAAATAATTCTATCTATGTGTACATAGGTATGTCACATATTTTAGCAATGAGTTATTAAGTTTTTCATTTTAATTACATGTGTATTTATATATTACCACTGCCTTTTTCATTTGTTCAAGAGTTATGATTCATGAATAATTTGAGTAAACTATAGTTATGAACATGGTTATGACATTAGAAGTCAGTCTTGGAAAAGTTGATATGCAATTTAGTGAGTCCATTGAAATTTGTTGGCTCTTATCTGCACAAATAAGGATAGTCTCTTGAAGAAATGTATGCAAGGTCTGGCCCACAATCTGTTGATCTACAAATTTAATGTAGATAGTCTCACTTAACTCACTGAAACAACTTTCTCTGAGACCATAGTGAAACAACTTGAAGAATGGCATGGATTTTTTTTATGGGATATGACGCATATGTCCTGCATTGTTCCTTTGGTCCCAAGCTTACTGTTTACTGGGTGTGATATTGTAAAGAATGTATTTGGGCAATTAGCTTGCAGTTAGTTCTTTGTTATGCTGTTACTGGTAACTCAGCTATGTTGGTGTGAGTAGCAACCATTCCCAGTCTGTTTGCTGTTGAGGATAAAAGAACTCATAAGTTTTGGAACATCAGTGTTTATCTGATGTTTTACAAAAAGTGACACCCTTGAGCTTTGTGGTGTGGGACCTGCATAAAAAGATTACCAAGGTACTGTGTCCAGCTCTAGAACGACCAACATAAGAAGGACATGGACCTGTTGGAGTGAGTCCAGAGGAGTGCCACAAAGATGATCAGAGGGCTGGAGCACCTCTCCCATGAGGACAGGTTGAGAGAGTTGGGGCTGTTCAGCCTGGAGAAGAGAAGGCTCTGGGGAGACTTTCTAGCAGCCTTCAGGTACCTTTTGACAGGGTATTGAGGGACTTTTGACAAGGGCATGTAGTGATAGGACAAGGGATATTGGCTTTAAACTGAAAGAGGGTACATATAGAGCAGAGATAAGGGAGAAATTCTGTACTATGAAGATGGTGAGGGTGAGGCAGTGGAATAGGTTTCCCAGAGAAGCTGTGAAGGCGTCATCCCTGCAGGTGTTTAAGGCCATGTTGGGTGGGGCTTTGAGTGACTTGGTCTAATGGAAGGTGTCCCTGCCCAGGGCAGGGGGGTTGAAAACAGATAATCTTTAAGGTCCCTTCCAACCCAAACCATTCTATGTTTCTGTGATTCTATGACAATACCAAGTGGAAGTGAAGTGACTGGGAATATGCCTGTCAGTACTGAGAATAAGGCATGGAAACAGTCAAATTTGTTCTACAAATTAAGAGCTATAGATGTCATTCATCATTGTTGCCATAGTTTTTCTGTATACTTTAGAAAGCTGTTTGGAAAATTATGCACACAAAAAGGAAGATAATCTACCATCTGAGATGGTATAGATATAAAAAAATGAAAAGTTGAGGTGAAGGTAGACATAAAAAATGGGAAAGCCTTGAAGACTTGAAAAGCTGCAGAATTATTTAGAAAGGCCACTTTTGTAAGTATTTTACTTACTGGGAGACTGACTGAAACACTGTAAAAACCTGTTGGAAGAACAACATACACTTACTTTTAGAGATCATCAGTTGTGGCCAACATTGCCTATGAATCTCTGTTGTGTTAGATCCATAGTTATACACAGGTATAGGATTTTTTTTCTGACCCATCCTACCCATTATTTCATTATTCTTTGTTCCACTGTTTTGAAGATTCAGAGTTTTGAAGAACTGATGCATGTAACCTGGAACAGGTTGCCCAGAGAGGTGGTAGATGCCCCATCCCTGGAAACATTCAAGCCAGGTTGGACAGGGCTCTGAGCAACCTGATCTAGTTGGGGATGTCCCCACTCCTTGCAGGGGGGTTGGACTAGATGACCTTTAAAGGTCCCTTCCAAACCAAACCATTCTATCATTCTATGAGTCTATGGATTTATCGTTAATCTCACACATATATTTTCCCAAGTTAGAAAATAAACGACACAAAATGCAGATGCTTTTTTTTTCTATTTTGTTTTCAGAGGTAGGTTTTAATGTCTAGAATTCGCATGTCTTTTATTAATATAGATCTTTTTCTGTGAAAAAGTAGCACTTTCAGAACTAATGCTCAATGATACAGCATAGTAAATGAATCCATTATTACACTTCTTATGCAAGTACTTACTTAGAGATTGTTCCGAGACTTGTATTTTACCACTGCTAACAAGGCAGTAGAGTTCTTTTCTAGGAGTGTAAGTCTGCATTTAATTATTTTCTAAAGCAAATTAAAGCAATTTCATCCTGGTTTCATGTTTATGGAGATCAGGATTATTTATTATTAATACTGTGTTTTCTTCAACAAATTAATATTTTATTATTAATATTATCATAAATAAATAATTTGTATCTTTTATATCATTAATGATATTGGACAAATATGCTTTTGGTTAATTGCAAATGTGCTGCTGTGCAAATGTCAGTGTGATAGAGAGAGTTTACTTTATGCCATTTTCTGTAGTTTTAATTAAGCAATAAAAGAAGACATCCAGAATAATTACATATTGTTTCCCAGTTGAAGAATACAAATCTAAAGCCTATGCAAACATAAAAAGTGCTAGAAAAATAAAACTGACACTTTCCTGCCTAGTCTAGAATAACCTCCAATACTTCAAAATATTAGTATCAGCAACGTTCAGATTGTACAGAACTGCCTAGTTTTTGATACAGATATAGGTAAAATAAATAATAATCATTGTTTAAAATAACTTGATTCCTAGAACAGTAATTAAGTTTCTATAATCAGCACTTCTGAGCTATGTCCTTGCTCAGCAGCCTCCAGAATATAGTTCTGGAGACATGTAAATAAAATCCATATCTTCCTTTTAGACTTGGAATGTGTTGCAGAAAGGGAATACAAGATGAAGCTGCAGCAGCTTATGTGTAACCCAGCACCTATTACACTCACCTGGGAAGAAACTCAGGGCTCTGGTCTGTATCCTTGCCATTTTTATATCTTTTGTATAAACAAGGTTTTTCTCCTCCATGCTGAGCCACATCACAGCTGAGCTAGGCTCTTTATTTTCTTTGTCACTTTTACTGTCTGGTCAAGTCCCTTCTGCATAATTCCCTGAATTTCAGCAGGAGTCATCTGTGTCCTTACCCAGGCCTCCAACAGGATGGCCTAAGCAAAGCAAATCTAACTAAATTTCACAGGCAAAATGCAGTATTTGTTTCTGGTGTGATACCCTCATGTCGTTATTAAGCATCTTTCTCAGGAGTCCTGTTACCTATGTATGTGATCTGTTATGAAAGTTTTGTGATCATTACTATTTTTGCAATAACATTGTAAAACCATTGTATCTAAACTAAATAAACTAAATACAAATGTAATCACTGGATGAAATCACAAATTGAATAGTGTCATCCTGACTACATCATGCTGCAGAAGCTCTTCCCAGTCAATTTGTTTCTTACCAGTACAAAACTTGAGATGATAAGTGGTAAGTTTCTTGCTGTTGTCAGTGATTGGATTAGTAAGCATGTGTAGTGGCTGCAAAGCTTACAAATGCTGAAGCCATGAGAAAGTTGTGTGAGTATCATCATAATAGTGCCAATAAAGATTTTACTACATGTTGTCATTTACAGGAAAACTTTTCCTGATTGTGTATCTTAAATAAATCTTATAGGGAGAATTAATTTTAAGAGGATTTAGAACTCAAGAAGGAGAAAAAACTATAATCTTTACTTTCAAAATCTCATGGAAGCAAAGAATGCTATATTTTCATTATTCTTTTTGGGGATAATAGTTTTCTCTCAGGTTCTTAGAGCTTGGGAAGCAGATACTTTTCCAAGATACAAAATAAGTGTATCTATTCTGTAGGTAAATAGATTTCATTCTAAGGACATATCCAGCCAAGGGAATACCTTGAGAGAGAAATCCACAGGATATGGGAGTGGGAGCTCACCTTAAAAGGGGACCTTGCAGCACATCTCTTACTGTAGTGGTTGAAATTAACAGAGGCTTTTTTGCACTCCTCTTCTCTCCTCTTCATTCTTCTTGGGGTTTTCGTACTCTTGGATATCAGTGTAGTGTGAGAGTTTTGAATATGAGATTATATAGATTTTTCACCATCTTACTTCAGTTGTGTTGCGGTTTTGTTTGGGGCGGGAGGGGGGACTAAGGTGGCAGCTTCTGTACAAAACTGCTAGAAGTTGCTTCCCTTTGTTCAGTGGACTTGGTGGGGCCTAGGGTGGACCCACTGCTGGCCAAGGCCAAGCCGATTGGGAGCAGAATGTTCCATGATAACACCTCTGAGATAACGTATTTAAGAAGGGGAAAACAGAAAAAAGAAGAGAAGATGTGAAGAAGCTGAGCGGGGGCAGAGGCCCAGAGGGGGAGGCACGAGCTTCGTGAGCCTTGCAGGCCTCACCCTCTGGCCTCTCACCAGGTGACCAACTGGGCCCAACTCAGCCCGGCCTTGCTGCAAGAAGTGGAGAGGAGATGAGATGGGTGATGTGAAGAGATCCTGAGAGGCATCTGCCAGCCTGTTGTGAAGAACTTTTCTTGAGAGAAAAACAGCTGCAGACGCCAAGGTCAGTGAAGAAGGAGGGGGAGGAGTAATGTGGCTCCTGGCCAAGATTCCCCTGCAGCCTGTGGTGGTGACCAGGTTGTCCCCCTGCAGCCCATGGAGGTCCATGGAGGAGCTGAAATCCACCTGCAGCCTATGAAGGACCCCATGCCAGGGGAGGTGGATGCCTGAATGTGGCTGTGGCCCGTAGAGGGCCCACGGGGGCAGCCGTTCTGGAGAGACTGCACCCCATGGAAGAGATGACCCACGCCACAGCAGTTTCACAAAGGACTGTGGCATATGGGTGGGACCCCACACTGGAGCAGAGGAGGAATGTGAGGAGTTCTTCCCCCAACTATGAAGCAGTGGCGTAAAAGAATGCGTGATTAACTGACTGCAACCCACATTCCCTCTTCCCCTCTGTGCCGCTCGGGGGGGAAGGTAGCAGAGATAATGTTAAGCTCAGGAAGAGGGAGGGGTGGGGAGGAGGTTTATCTTGTTCTCTGTCTCATTATCCTGCTGTTTTTAGTAGTAAATGAATAGTTTTCCCCAAGTCGAGTCTGTTTTTGCCCGTGACGGTAACTTTAAAGGTTTCTCCCTGTCCTTGTCTTGATCCGTTTTTCTTATATTGTCTCCCCCTATTCTCTCAGGGGGTGGGGGGAGTGGGAGAGAGACTGCATGGTCTGGTCTCAGTCAGGGCTGAGCCGCGACATGTTGTCACTTATCAACACAATACAGTATTATGTACAAAATGTCAGTGTCTGCCTGAAGTGCAAGTGGAACAAACATTTACCATATCAATGGAGCAGAAAGAAAAACTTCTCAAAGAGGGGCAGGAGTGATTTCAGCTCTACCTGGTTGTTTGTACATTTTGTACAGGTTTCAGTGTTTTCTTTTTTAGTTTCTTCCTAGTCTGCATGGAACATGAAGTACTTTGAATATTTTTGTAATCATTTGGAGGTTTTTTTTTTTTTATTTGGGTAGGTACGTGTAGGGTACTTGTTAGCATTCTACCACAATCCAAAACCAATCCCCAAGTTCCTATCAGCTACAACATAGAGAACAGTTTTTGCTCTTGGATCACTCAGTCATTCAGTTCATGGATTTAGCTTGGATATCTTACATCCCCAGTCACTGTCCTAAATTCCAGGCAATGATAAATCTCTTATGAAAAATGAAAAAGTCTTCCTGCCAGCAGTACCATAGAATATTAGCCCATGTTCTCCTGTAGTTCCAATGTAGGAGATCTGGGTTAAAGGGAAGTTTTTATTGTAAAACTAAAACCAAACCAAAACAAAAAAGTAAGTGGGAAACTTAGAGGATTGAACAGAGGTTATTTGCATAGCAGAAAGGCAAAGTTTAAAAGGCAAGTCTATTTTATTACACACAGTTTGAACTAAATCTGAGATCTAGAATTAGTATTATAGACAGTATACTTTCTGTCAGCCTCCCTAGATGCAAAATGAACCAGGCGTAAAAATCCTAAATGAATTTATGCCACCAGTATTGGTCAGTCTTTCTACTTAGTTGATCCAATTTTGAGTACAGATAGCCTTACATCAAATGAGATGCTCAATAAGTTAGAATTTTCTAGTTTCCTGACCTTAGTTTTATGCTTATTATGGCTTTTAAGATTTTGCCAGTATCTAAGATCAGACTGTGTTTTGTTTTTAAAAAAAAAAAACGTGAAAGTGCACAATCTGTTTTATTTGTCAGTTTCTTTTTTTTTTTTTTTTTTTTTTTTTTTTTTTTTTTTTGGATTCTTTGGCATACTGAGTGACTGTATAATACATGGTAGGCCTAGTACTTCCTGCCCTCCGGTGGTACATTAAATCCTTCACTGGAATCTTATGATTATTTGCTGAACTATCACCATAATTGTCCCATCTGCCTTCATTTCTTTGTAGTTATAAGCATCTTTCCCCTTAGTCCTCTCCTCTTTCTCTACTTTCCGTGGCCTCAGGCAGGTTACTTGCCCTCTCTGCTAATGCTTCTCCATCTGTAAAATGGGAGAAATCTGAGCTGTTGGGAAGATTAATTAGTGAATTAATATTTGTGAAGCACTTGAAAGATGAGAAGCTCTAGATAAAGACTAAGTAGTCTAATTATTATTCTCAGAAGTGCCTTCATGAATAGGGGGGAAAAAAGGTAGAGGGTTTCTGCGAACTCTGGTTAATAATCACTATAGATGGTTCTGGAGATAGCTGAACACACACTAGTTGGCTATGCTTGTAAAGAGACGAATTAACATGAATGAATATGTTGTGTTTACTTGGGATACGACACACATAAGAGTATACATTTCTTACTCACTGTTTTTAACAGACAGCTTTAATATTACACATTTTCACATCAATTAGAAATCACAACTTGCAGCCACAAGAGAAAATGCAACTCTGTGGAATTTGGAAGCAAGGCCTGTACCTTTCATGTTCCAAATTCTTCTACTCTCATTCCGTATACCTGAGTGTCTTTTAAACATGCTACTTATTAGAAATGCAAATGGAACTGAGAAAGTAACTGAGAATAAATATTTTAAGGTAATATCCTACAGTCTCAACTTTGTATTGTGATTATAAGATCATCTTCTCCACCCCCCGTCCAAAAAGGAGGTAATTTCCTAGTGCTATAATTAAGCCATCTTTCATTCCTCCATATTGAGAAAAAAGGGAAAGAGAGGCTAATGGCCCAAATGAGTACCATCACATAATGATACTTCCTGTCCAGAAAAGACATAATATTTTTTTTTTAATGTATCGTCTGATTCATTGGACTTCTGTGGCTAGAGAATTCTATTCAATTTAACCACTGCAGGCCAAATTGCCAACTGTCTCAAACCATGTCATCTTAAAAAGAAATAAAGGGTGGCTGTGCTTTGGTGGAAGCATGTTCTCTTCCAATACGTTTCCACAGCAAGACCACATTAAATCAGTGCATGCTCTGCACTGATTTTTGGCAGCAAGCTGCAGTGAAGTAGAGTTTAAGAAGCTACTTCTTGGGATATAATGCCCAAGTTTATGTTGCCAGACAACATGCATGCCTCTGCTTCCCTGAGTGAAAGGGCTGCAGCCTCAGCTTTTGCTTGGGCTGCCTGAGATAGAGAGGCTCATTTTTTTCCTCCATTCTTCTCCTACCCTCTTCAGTTTCATGCTGCCTGGAACTGAGTGTCACATTTTGTATTATGATCTGATTCTGTGTCTTCTGAGTTTTTAAAATGTTGACATTGATAGGTCCCATTGGAAATAATGGCGACAGGATGGAATAATTAAGAAGACAGTTTTGTATATTATTGCCTTTTCATTTTCTGTCTCTGCTGATCATCTAAGGGAAATCTTAGGAAACTTGGTAATCACAAAGACCCGTGAGACTGATGCTTTTGAAGTGCAGGATAGAATTAAAAACAGGTGAATGAGGAATAACTTGCAGCTCTGCATAGGGGAAAAATAATTTTGTTCATAATGTTGTTATAGGCTGTAGATAGGCAAACTAATGGGGTAGTAATATGTAGTGTGTGGTCTGTAATAGGAGGGCATTGGAAGGGTTAATGATGTGAGTGGTACAAACAAGAAGAAAACTCTACAAGGTTAGGCCCTGCTAATTAGCGTCAGTGTCTGTGTGCTAGATTAAAATCTTTGTGTTCCTTGGTATCCAAGAAGAAGATCTATATACATTACACAGTTCAGCTCCTTTACATCTTAACTTATTAGATACTTGGATGCAGTACAATGCTTTTAGGAGTAATGGTCTTGCCATTGGGCACATGGAAGGAACTGAATTACTTACATTCCTGAAAGGCTCTGAAAGTTCTGCTCTGCTCAGAAGACTGGAATGAAGGACTGTGTTACCCTCCTGTCCACTGGCAGCTTGGCTGGTACAGTTGGAGTGTTCTCACAGCAGAATCTAGCCTAAGGGCTAACCAGCATGGTCACACATGCAGGGAGAGCATTGAGCTGAATGAGAGCTTATCTTACTGACCACTGTTCCCATCAGCCTATTCTTTCAGGGCTTGATGTCAAAATAATGTTACAGGTACTCTCTAGAGTAGAAATCTAGCCTTCTTCCCTGTTTTCCTGTACAGAAGGAAGTAATTCTTTACAGCCAAGGGGCTGGTGTCTGTTATCTGAGAGACAACTTGCTTCAGACTACGAAGAACGAGAAATAGGAATTAACAACTTTCAAGTTGTGCTCCTTTACAGCATTTCCAGCTCTTCCTGAAGAGTAGTTGAGGGAATGTGATGCTAAAAGCAATTTTGTCAGCACTTCATTCTGTTTCCTACATAAGATTTTTTTATGTATACATGGAAGAAATGTAACTATTACTCTCCCTCTATTTTCTGCTTCTATATCTGTCCATTCTAAAACTACCAGAAAAGGCAGAATGATACCTTTCCTTCTAAGATTGCCATAAAAGAGAGCAAGAAAACAAGAAAAGAGGAATATTAAGAGAGATGATGAAGATAATACTTGGAAAAGAAAAACAGGAAGTGATTTTTTGTACTAGAATTGTGTAGGATGATACAGGATGATACATTAATAAGGAAAGAGTAAGTGGAAAGAGAGCATATTAAGGAAAGAAACAGGATGTTTCATATACCTAGAGAACAAGTACATTAAAATAACTTGAAGCAGATTTTTTAGATGATTTTAGAAACAAATTAAAAAAATACTCTGAAACAAACTGGGAAAGAGAAGAGCGGCATCATGTAAGGAAAAACAGTCAAGAGTAAATTTAAAAATAAACAATGAAACAGAAGAAACAAAAAAGAAATAAAACAGAATTCTTCAAAATTAGAAGACTGAAAACTAGTCAGAGACATGCAAGCTCGGATTGCTGGAAATTTTGGTTTAAGTAGTGTTTATATTTGTTACTATATTTTTCTAAGTTTTTTCCAGATACCAATGATGTCTGAACAATCACAGGCAGAGATGTTATCCCCTCCTAAGATTTTTTTTTTCTCTAGGTATTATAAAAGCCCTGTGGTTCACCTGAAAAAGGGACAGATATGATGGTTTATGACGCCAAAAATGTGGCCCTTAAAGTGTCTTAGATTTATAGTATTAGTCTGAGTAAGTAGCAGAGCAGGCTTCAGCTGTAAAAATACCAGGGAGAATCCCAAGACTAAATTGCAGTTCAGTTTTGTCCCCTTCAAGGGGACAAGCAACTCCTCCTTATTCAGACAGACGGGAACATGGAGGCTAATAGATAGGTATAAGATATTTATGTGGTTACAAGCAGTATATTGCATCCCTGCAGTACTACTCCCTTATCCCTGCATGCTAAGGAAAGTGGATGGCAAGAGAGTGAGCAGACAGAGATTTTACTTGGAAGTTGTTGTAAATTGCTGCTGAGACAGGTCATACTACAAATCACACTGCTCCCTTCACCTGAGCAAGAAGGATGTGAGGGAGGAATTGTACTTTAAAAAGGATGTCCCTGAGTCATTGTCTCCCACACTGCTGCTGTGGTGCAACTTGCACAGTGCTCCTGTTTTTGCTGTTATCCCTAAAGGAGGTCTATAGCCCTCAGCAAAAAGCAGACCCAGATCAGAAATTACATGTCACAGTTTGTTACAAAACCACGTCCTTGGCTACAGCTGTGTAACTTGTTTTCAGTTGAGCTGTATAGGTGTGTTGTTGACGGGAATTTTCAGCAGAGATAACCTAACTTCAGGTAAAAAATTTCCCCTGTCTTGTGGAGTACGTTCTAGTAGGACGGAGGTTCTCAGTTCATACAGAAAGACATACCAAACAGACTGAACAGAATTTGAATTCTGTGTTTTAACACAACTGCCTTTATAATACATATCTCAAAACAAATAGTATTGCAGGCACGTATCATATTCAAATAATTATTCGTTCTGTTTCATTCATCATTATTGCCAACCGTAATTCACTTGGTGCTTGAACATGAACTATATTCCTCTGTGATACAAAGTACATTTTTCTCAAATGGTAGTAAAAATGAAGAGACAGAATCAAAAGTGTGGTGGCCTGTTTCCTTTTCACATCTTCTTTCCACCATTATTTTCCTTTTCTCTTCACCAGATATGAATGCATTCTTAAAAACATTGTCCTTCCATGTTTCCTTTCACTTACAGGGCTCTATAGCTTATCTATGCATAAGTTCTTTACTTTTGTGAAGAACAATGTTATTTAATGTCTTCCAGGACTGAATTGTGGAGTACTTAGTAACCACCAGACTTCCCACTGTAATTACTCTTTTGGAGCTGTTCTACTGCAGTATTAGGATGCTCCAAAACTTGCATTTGTTTCTTTATGCATTTTGTGGACTTTTACTTAAATCCAATGTTACCTGTGCCTCTTAAATATCTCCAACATTGTGAGAATGCCTCAAATGAAATAGCACTAACATTGAAGTATCTTAGTCTACCACTCTAGCTTAATAAAAGTGTACAACAAAGCTCAAACATAACATTGCATAACATAATCAAAAATATTTTTAATATGCTGTACTACTTTCCTTGGAAGTTTGGCCTAAGTAAAAAGAATGGTACTGATTATTATTGCTAAGCATAGTGAGAACAGTGGTCAGATAAGAGTAAGGGCTCTTTGGATTTGCATGAGCACTTAGAGTTACCAGAAGAAGAAGCCTGATGAAGTGAGCCATTTTCCACTGAGTATGGCTAGGATTCAGCTGTTTCCTTCCATCCAGATAACACGTTTACCTTATCAAGAACCTATTGAACAAGGTGCTGAACTAAAGTTCAGCTGAATGTTCAAGATTACACTTTTTTGTTAGATGCAAACAAGTTGCGTGTGTTTTTAGAGCTCACTGTGACCAGAAAGTTTGGGAAAAAAAAATATGATCTGTATAAAAAAATAAAATATTGGATGATATTGTGGCAAGGTTAGTATTTGGAATCTAGTGTAATATTCATTGATGACAAATTGTATTGCTTTTATGCAAGATCTCACTAATTTATAAATCTGCTGTATAGTTCCAGTTAAATCAATGCAACTATGCTGATGTAAGCCAGATGAGAATTTGCAGTTGTATTTGCTCAGCTTGTGCTTTTGAAATGAACAAGGAGGGGAGTAAAAGTTGAGTGCTAAAATGCACAGCAATTGTCAGATGCTACTGAGAGTTATGTAGTCTGGTTGTCCCTGGCTGCCATGGGGAAAAAATAGTTGCCAAAATGTGGAAAATATGGAGGTTGAGAAAGTTGAAAAGGTTTAAATTGTTTTCTTTTTCTTCAAAGCATTTTAATGTCTTTAAATTGTTTATTGTTTATGTTTTTCTCAGGAAAGATGAAGGATAAAGACAGTTTTACTCAATCTCTTCTATAGTATTTTGCTTTGCTGATTTTGCTGCTATTCTGAAGTATTCCCACACCTGATTTCTAGTTACTGTTTTCCAGACAAAATGAAGCAGACAATACCTCTTGTTGTAAATTATTTATTTAAAAAGCAGAAATTACTGAGCAAATTGACACTCTCAGTACATCTTGAATAGTGGGGTTTTTCATATAAAAAAAAAAAAAAGAAAGAAAAATAATAATTCTGTATGTTGAAGTTATGGGTCTAGGGGCAATTCACTTCTAGTTCATTGAGTTCCTGAGTGTCAGCAGAGCTCAGTCAACCGACTGTATCTGTAATTTGGGCCAGCGGAAAATTTGCCAATATATTAGCACATAGGTGATTCCGTCACTTTTCTTACTGTTCTTCTATGGCCTTTTAGTCTGTATTGAATTGACACCTATGTATGGTGAAGTATTGTGCTGCAGTCATTTTGTCTCTGAAATTAAGATCTTTACATGAATATTAAGAACCTTACACAATTATAGTTTTCGTGTTTATTTTGGCATTCAGTCTATTCAAATGAACAATTTGTGAAATACAGTTCTTTTAGAAAATGCTATTCATCTGTTAATATATACAACAAAACAACTAAATTATTCTTTTAATGAAGCATGAATATCTAATGACCTCTGACAGTAAAAATACCATGGCTTATGCAATGATATTGTAAAAGTCCTCTAAATTTTATGACTAAATTATATTAGTTGCTTAAGGATTTTTTCCCATGATTAGTATCTTGTCTTGCCCATGAGGTAATATTTTTACTTTTCATTGAGGGACAGTCCTGAAACAAATACTTTTTCCTTGTGTGTGTATTTTAAATGCTGTTGTGATTTTAAAATTTTCTTACACGTATATTTTAATTCTTTGCTACAGTTATGGTCTGTGGGAGTGAATTCAAAAGGTTAATTATGGATCAACAACCTCTGATCGTTTAGATGACTGATAGGATCTGAATTCAAAATTTTAAGTTATATTTAGGATTTACTTTTCATTGAGGGACAGTCCTGAAACAAATACTTTTTCCTTGTGTGTGTATTTTAAATGCTGTTGTGATTTTAAAATTTTCTTACACGTATATTTTAATTCTTTGCTACAGTTATGGTCTGTGGGAGTGAATTCAAAAGGTTAATTATGGATCAACAACCTCTGATCGTTTAGATGACTGATAGGATCTGAATTCAAAATTTTAAGTTATATTTAGGATTTGGAATAGGACTCAAGACAACTAACTTAGCTTCTGTTATTTAGACTGCAGCAAGATTTATGAGTGATTCAAATTATTGTTCCCTTTTGTTAACACTGAATTTAAAATGTCAGTTTCTTACCCAGTTGTCCAAGTCTACTGTAAATCCCAATTGTTTCTGCACAAACTTAAATCATGTTGTCACTTCAAATGTTGTTACTTCATGCTTCAATCTCTTTTACGGAACCGCTGTTTTGGGGGGTTTTTTTTGTTTGTTTTACTTGCAGTAGGGAACAATTAAAATAATTCAGTTATGTACTATGAACTTCTGTTGAATGTTGACTCTTAAACCTTAAAAAGATTATCACAACATTAAGTGAGAAAGATTACAATTTATATTGTAAGAGTGGAATTTTTAGTATAAAACTACTGAAAGAGATTTGAAAAAAAAAAAAGGATAGTAACAGGAAAATTATTCCTGACACAGAGATCTCTTAGGTAGTTTAAGTAGTTTAAGAGAAATGTTAAAAATTCCAGGGCTGGTGAGAATTAGAACTCAACTAAACAAAACAGCAGGAACCTGAAATTGGAAGCTTTCAGGAATGGCAAAGAAATTGTCTTAATAGGGTCTTTTTAGTATTTGTTTTCTTTCATTGTATTTGAAATAAAAAATAATACAGCATGTGTCCGTGGATAACCTGTTTCATGAGGGGTACCATGTCAGAACAGATAAGATCATAAGTACTGGGATGACTTACTGCCCATTCTGTGGTACAAAATTCTTGGTAAGGAAAGCAACCTCTTTTTCAGTGAGGATTGTAGCAGTAAATCACCTTAGTCTTGACACATGAAACCCATTTAGTCAAGCTCAAGAATGTGTTTTTGTTTCATATTAATGCATGTAAAAGCCTTCTTATTTGATTAATTATTGTTTTGCTACTATTAGTCCTCAATGAAACAGGAATCCCTGGGTGACGAGCATTCTGTAAATCATATTAAAAGATAACCTATGTTCTAAAAAATTTGCTGTCTGACTATGAAATATTGCCAAAGACAATCTTATTATCTGGATTTTGCACATGAAGGAGCTTTTGATCAGTGGGAAGAGAGAGGCACTTCCAGAGCAAGATGATGAAAATTATATAGCTACCACTGT
>WHYT01017797.1:381901-432683 GCA_009806455.1 Tetrax tetrax
CCCCCCTACAGCTTCAAGTCATCATGTTTCCTTTTCTGTGCCTAAGGAAATAATGAGTCACTGTCTTGACAACACCTAACTCAAACTTTTACAAGAGATTGGCTTGTGATTACAAATTTCCCTAATGTCAGATATTAACCCTGGGGATTATCATAGCCATAAGCAGAAGCATTTGTAGTTTGGATTAAGGAATTGGCAGGGGAAGAGAGACTGAGGCTATATTTCTTCCTGAATATGGAAGCAGTATATTTATTTTCACTAACAATGGCAGCCAGTAATTACAGCCTTTTCTCATTCTTTTCCCTCAGGGGAACTGAACTGCTGCTATCTCCGGGGAGGCTGAGCTGCTACTGGCTGCTGCCATTTAACACTTACTATCCTCCTTTGAACCTGTTTGTGAACCACTTCTCCTTCCCTGTTCCTGTTTCTTTGCTTTTCCTGATAAATATGTTGCTGAAATGCCCTTTAAAGGGAGTTTAGATATCTGTGCAAATAATATGGTATAAACACCTGGAGGAGACTAGTAAACATAGACTATCTTGAACCAAAGATTTATCTGCAACAAATTCCCCCTCTCCCCATAATTGGATGCACTTCATTTCAATTGCAGGTAATATGTATTTAATTTTTTCCTTGTTTTGTTTTTCCTATCATGCAATTGAGATTACAGCTGTCTGTTTTAAATATATCATATGAAACAACATACTTACCTTTAAGAGTGATCTCTTTAACTCAAAAATGCCAAGTTTCCTGCCAATAAACTGTACAGATTACATAGAATGGCAAAGAAAAAAAAAATAATTAACTTTTACTTTCTATAAACAGAATATGCATTTTCTGAATTACGGTCCTTATTAATTTTCCTATAGCTATAATATTTCTTCTTTATTGTTCTCAGTCTCTCTAATGCCAAAGAGTGAAAATTTAACTAGTGGTGATTTTTACCAGCACATAAGAGAGTTCCTTGTTCTGTGTATGTTAGTAAATGCATCTGAGGAAAAAAAAAAAAAAGGGGCATTTCTGTGAGCATACACATACATGAACACCTTAATTTTACATATTCCTGGCAGATAAATTGTGAGCACTGTTTAAAATTAGTTTAATATCCGAAGCATGAGATGTTTACATATTCATCCAGTCCTTACATATCTTGGATGATGGAACCAATATACTCCTCATGCTTTGGATGGACATTTCCTAATCACATTCAATTTTCAATTATTTATTTCCTACTGTTTCCTCATTTATGTCTGCTCTAGAATCAGACTGTCTGCTATTCTTTGTAAGTACTACAGTTGCCATTTCCCCAGGACAAAATCCCCACTTAAAAGAGACTTTTCCTTTCCCCTCAGCTGTATTCCTTTCCTTAAAAATTACTTCTCAGCACTCATCATTTTAAAACAAACACCAGGTCAAAGGAATAAACCAGCATGTGTCAGATCAGCTCATGTTAAAGATCTTTTATATTACATTGGATCCACGTATATATTCATTCTTGTGTATGATTTTTCTTCCTATGTGGCTGTTGTAAAAGGATCCACATAATAGGCAAATGGAATGGAAGGAAATAACAGTCCAATCATATATTGTAACTCTTTAAAACCAGGGTGAAACTGGGCCTTTAAAATGTCATTAATATTATCTGCAAATTATGTTTTTATTCCCTGTTTAGAAGGCTGATGCATTTAGAGGACCCAAGGAAATGGAAGTTATGCAGGACAGTCCAAAAGAGAATGTAATGGTACAATATAAGGATTAATTATGAAAGTAATCATGTTAGTTTTCTAATTATTCAAATCTTAATTACAACTGTGTTGGCCCAATTAGTTCAAAACACAAGGCTAATGTTAGGGTTGGATAGTTGCTCAGCATCTGTGCATAAGTAAGGGGCATCTGTTGCCAAGTGGTGGAGTGATGGAAAGTGTCAACTCACCAGCTGTGAAATCAACAAAGCTCTTAAAAAAGAAATTTGAGGCAACACAATGATTTAGCACACTTAAGGGAGTGTAAATCTTATCGCACATGTATACTTTAGCTAGCTGTGGTCACCTACTGGGACTGAAATCTAGAGCAACTATGCACATTTAAGCCTTTGCCTACTTTTTTAACAATGCCCTGCCTGACAGGGAGCTGCAGTATGGAATCTGGCAGAGACATTTCTGCCTGTCAGTGCTACAGAGGGTTGATTTGTTGTTTTTTGTTTTTTTTTTTTTTCTTGAGTAAACTGTAGAACAAAATACTACTAAGCTGTTCAGAATATGCAATGTCTTAGAATAGTTACAGCATTTTATAAGTATTACATACAGACAAAAGGATAGAAATTAGTGAAATATTAAGAAGAATGTCTTATTTTAAAAGTGTTGGCTTTTCTTTCCTTACACCATTTTCCCCATTCTCTACAGTTTAGTAGGGAGAGATGGGTGTATTAAGTATCAGTTGTACCTTGTCCATTGTTTATTGCTATCAATTACAGAAAGACAGGACTCTTACGATTCTGACTATTTATACTGATCTTAGTAATTTCTAGAATCACCTACAGAGATTGAGGATATTAATAGTGTTGCTAACTTTACAATGGTGTGTTTAATATTTATGCATTATTAACATTTAATGATAACATGTAAAGTTTACTGAAAGATAATCAATTGGCAGCAAGAACAAAAGAAGAAGCTGAACATTAAAACCTAGGACAGAATTATATTGAACACTAATGCATTCACTTTTGACCTAGTTCCGAATTTTATGGATCTTTTGTCAGTGACTTCATTTGCATTACTTTCAAGTTTTTATTTATTCACATTGCACAAAGTACAGATGGAGGAATGTTTAGCTTCATTGTAGTCTGATAATGTTGTTGATTTACATGAAATGCATAGTTTGGTACTGTACTGCAGTGTAATAGAAAATGAGCTCAACTTTCAACATTGCCTTCATAAGACTTTTCAATTACATTAAAATAAAATTAAACAGAGTTATGGTGCATTTTAGCATTCTGGATCTGGATTTCCTTATTTATAAGTTACAATAAGAAAGCCTTTGGTTTCTTCACTGGTTGAGAAAATAGCCCTTTTTAGGCATGGTTTGCACTTCAATACAGAGCCTTTTGCTTTAAAAAAAAAAAAAAAGTCTATGCTAGTATGGCAATACTTGATCTATCCTATTAAAGCAGCAGCCTGACTGGACCAAAGAAGCTAAACAACTCAGCTCACCTCTACAAAAATATAAATAAACACAACTAGCTCTGAACAGGTGTAATGAACAGTAAACTTCAATGATTGTAAACTGAGGACTTTGGTGAATTGCAAGGCATTTATTTTAGTGATTCAGCATCTGCCCATGTCATACTTACACGGCAAATTCAGAATTTTCCAAATTATTTTGAAGTTTGCGTATAAATGAGTGTGCAGTGATATAATGATATAGACAGTAGTAGTACCTTAGGCTTAGCTAAGATTACCTGACCAATTTTACTTATGATTGAGAGACTTCAGGAGAAGCTCCTGGAATATCTAAAGCTGCCGCCACCACCCCTGACTTACCAGTGTCAGAAGTGTGACAATAGTATTTGTGTAAATGAGGAAGAGAATTGTAGAATCATAGAATGTTTAAGGTTGGAAAAGACCTCCAAGATCATTAAGTCCAACCATCAACCTACCACCATCATGCCTACTAAACCATGTCCTGAAGTGCCACTTCTACACGTTCTTTGAACACCTCCAGGGATGGTGACTCTATCACTTCTTTGGGCAGCCTGTTCCAGTGCCTGACCACTCTTTCAGTAAAGAAGTGTTCCCTAATATCCAACCTAAACCTCCTCTGCTTCAACTTGAGGCCATTTCCTCTTGTCCTGTCACAAGTCATTTGGGAGAAGAGACCAACACCTGCCTCCCTACAGCCTCCTTTCAGGTAGCTGTAGAGAGCAATGAAGTTTCCCCTCAGCCTTCTCTTCCCCAGACTAAACAATCGCAGTTCCCGCAGATGCTCCTCATAAGACTTGTGCTCAGGACCCCTCACCAGCTTCATTGCCCTTCTCTGGACGTGCTCCAGCAAAGTCCTTCTTATATTGAGGACCATAGTGAGACACAGAGCAATTAGTTGTACGTACTTTAGTGTTTTGGATTTCAGCTTCCTGTTGCAGTTGTGGCTCTGTTTCACCTGCAAAATGTTTGGGTTTTTTTCATTTTAGATCATACTGACAATGTGAATAGCACGTATATACTTTAACTAAACAACTTACCAATTCAAGTGGGCTGCCTCAGCTGTAAGCCATGAACTCCGAAGTGATGAAGCATGGCACTACTTCAGTAAAATGGAATAAGAAATCATTTTGACAGAGCTTAGATCTTGGTCTGGGCTGTTGAATGAGTTTAGTTGTGGGATTTATTATTTCTCCCCCACCCTTTCCTTTCAAGGTCGATGTTCCTTACTTTGTGTAGTGTACATCTTACATGGCTGTACAGGAAGAAATGCAAACTGGCTGGGTTAATGCTTTTGGAGTCAAAATAGATTCCTGAATGCAGGGAAACAGCATCTGAGAAATGGTGTTCATAGTCACCCCATCAAGGCAAACAGTGACTGAACATTAGATAATCAGACTGCCAATCCTTACTAGGTGCTCATTATGAAACATTTTGAATGTAAATGTGTCAGTCTATCAGTAAATAAAGGAAATACATCTCCTCTCTTTTGTTTAACTCCCTTAGCTGCATGGAATTAAAGGAGAGTTGAAGCTGGTGCTGTGATGTTAGAATAATGATTATAAGTTACGTCTGTGAACTGGTTCTCATTTACTGGGTTTGCAGACACCTTTAAAATAGCAGAAGTGTTCAAGCAACTAGAACTAGAAATAATACAATTTCTTTTTCTTCATTTTCTATCCTATCCGTTGCTAATGCAGGAAACATGATTAAGCTGGGTAGCAATGATTTTTCTGAAGATGACTTGACATTTGCCTATGATAAGAGCAAATTTTTGAAATACCTAAACCATAATCATGCAGATGACTGGCTATAGAGTGTCTGTAAGACTAGTTTATCTTTTGTGAAGCTCTCTTGTGGCCTGAAAGCAACAAACCTGTGCTTCTCTGATCACAAAGAAAGATAATGATTCTTTTGCTGCTGTTCTATCCTACTTGCTAGAACAATGGTAAAGCCTCAGTCATGTGTAAACCAGGCTACAACAACTCTTTATCTAACCTCCCACCCTGTACAACTTCCTGTGACATATACATAAATAATGCTACTACACTTGTCGGTAAAAATTATGCCAAGTTAGAGTTAGTCTCAAAATCAAAAACCTTATATTCAATGTGTATAAACGATTTTACATTTTTCTTTGCAGTAAAAGACTGCTATTCACCTAAAACTATCATGGGAAAATAGAGTAGACAGAGTATTTAATCTGACTACTTCACGTAAGCAAGATGGTGTTTCTTTAAATTCTTTGTTCAAAACCAAAGGATTACTCTCTCATCATTTTACTTCTTATGGTCAAGTTGTCATTTCTTCCAAGATGTTATCTGTGAAGATCATCTAGGTCACATTAGAACTGGCAGTTTGAAAGTGCACCTTGAAACTTCATGCAGCGTGTAAACTCTTCTCTCACGTAACTACGGTATATCATGTCTCAAACATATCAACTAAGTCAATTGACTACAGTGAGGTTATTCCAGAATGTTATTAATCATAGAATCATAGAATAGTTAGGGTTGGAAGGGACCTTTAAAGGTCATCTAGTCCAACCCCCCTGCAAGGAGCAGGGGCATCTTCAAATAGATTAGGTTGCTCAGAGCCCTGTCCAACCTGGCCTTGAATATTTCCAGGGATGGGGCATCCACCACCTCTCTGGGCAACCTGTTCCAGTGTTCCATCACCCTCATTGGTAGAATATATCTAACTACTATAAACCTACCTTCTCTCTTCATTTAAAACCATTAACCCTTGTCCTATCACAACAGGTCCTGCTGTTGGTTTCCCTAAGAACATATCCTGGCAGTGTCTGTTTGATAGAATCACATCTGCATTTTCTGCTCCATCAGATTGAATTGCTATTGTCATGTAAATGAAATTTTAAAAGGTCAAATGTCTAGGTGACTAGACATGTTGTTTGTCTCTCATCACTAAAAGCTATTCACACTGAGGTCAATGACACATTAGCTGGGACACTTCCTTAGATAAGTTCTATCAACTGTACTCACTTTAGAGCAACTATTCAATTTTACATTACACTGGGGGGAAAAAAACGAATATCAGATCTTGATCCAGTGAAACATCTGTCACGTTGATTTCAGTGGTACCGGATCAAAATCTGATACTGTTTTCCAAAAGGAAAAGAAAACAGAAACAAGTCTTAAAACTATGGGAGGAGCTGTCTTTGTAGCATATCTTGATGGTATTTAACTCAATGCTTTATTCATCAATCATGAGCGCTCCTTTGAATCGAAAGCAACCATAAGAAAATTAAATACACCTATGGATTTTTGAAAATGTAGTGGTATCAGGAGGCTGTGTGCACTCTTTGTTTGTGACAATTGTATTCTTGTATTGATCTGTAGTTTAATTTTTCCACTAATAACCTTGAGTCATCAGTACACTGATAGAATGTTAAAGACAGCACGAAGTGTTTAATGTAAAACATCATTTTCCAGGGAAAAACAAAATTATGCTAGCCATGGTAGAGCAATATCCTATGTTAATCAGTATAGGCTCTTTTATGTCGATTAACTGCACTTCTACAATGTGTGACCCAGTAAGAAGAAACTGATTTTATAGTGTCCTGCACTGTAGTTCAGTTGCCATGCAATTCTTATGTTAAAGTGTTAAATATAGAGCGTGTGTTAAAATATAGAGGGTGAACAGAAAACTTAAAGTAGAGGTCAGATAGGGATTTGCCCAGTAGGCTGGGATGAAGACAATACAGACCATTCCATCTTTATGCCATACCCCAGCAAAAATTCTCTTTAGAGTTTTGCTTTGGTGAGTTGAATTTTTTCTCCAGTTTCATTCAGGACAGGAACAAATCGGAGATGAGGTAATATCAATTCAGTTTTGCAGAGGAAAAGAACATTTTTGGTATCGTATGTTTTCCACTCAGTCAATAGTATTTTCTCATCAAGTTTCTGCCATTGGATTGTTTGCTAATTTTAAGATACAGCTATACACTTGGATTGTAACCAAAATAACTTATTTTTCACTTTTTTTTTTTATTGAATTATTTTATTTATTTATTTTCATGAGGTAACTGTACTACTTTTATTGTTTTAATATTTTTGTGCAGTTATGGCTAAATTAAAGTATAGGAGGACAGTCACAACCCTAAATCATTTACAGAGTACTGTAAATAAAACAGATGGAAATGAAACTATAAATTTGATAATTACCCATGTGTATTTTTGTAAAAATTTGCTTTAAAGTCTGTTACAATAAAATTCACAAAAAAAAAAAGGGAATGCACCCTAAAAAGGTTCTTAAAGTTTTAGAAAAAAAAATATTTCCTTACCAGACCTTCTTAAACCTTATTGACAGTAACTTTCTAAAGGTATAAAAAGGAAAAATACTTTGTACTTTATTTAAAGCAATAGAGCACAATCCAAATCAATTTATTCAGAAAGAGACTTTAGTTTGTTCTTTTGTTTTTAGCAATGAGTATTGTATGTCATTTGAATTGCCTCCTCTATAATAGAGCACCATCTCTTAAATTTATTCTATAGCAAATATGCAATGCTAGGGAAGGGAGTTTTAGTGACATTTCTCTTACTGGTTGTACATAATACAGGAGCACACTGTAAAGTAAATCCACAGTTCTCTGTATAGAATTTTCTGCTTAATAGATCTGTGATGACACACCTGGTCAGTAAACATGGAAAGTTCTTTTGGTTGTTTTTCTCTGCCTGCGTGTCTGCAGAAAAAAAATACAAACTTAGTTTTTATCTTCCAGGAACTAAGGTTCCAATCTTCCAATTGCTAAATCTTCCAATAACTCAACTAAAAGCTGATGGAGTCCAGCCTTGTGAGTTACTGAGGTACTAGAAAAATTATGCTATTTAATTTAGGAGTTGTTGCTGGCAGTGAGCTTTTCACTCAAAATAAATTCAATCTTGATATGTTTTACTGGAGCTCTGTTTTAATTCTCCAGAGAAATAAACATGATGGGATTCCTCTCATTCAGTCCAGAGGTACCATTTAAATAGATACACTTTGAAGATACAGCTTGGATACAGCAATATGTATCTTGGATAGTAAACTTCTAGCATGGGAAGGTTGCTGGAATGTTGTTCATATGTGCTGATTTGGATCTGGAACACAGACTGGCTGTGGGAAGGGAATAAAACCATATTAGAAATTAATTTGAGACTATGAGATTAATTTATTCGTGCATAGATTTTATTTGAGGATTATTGGAGGCAGAGTTCATTTAACTTCCAAAATATATAACATGATGTTCAACAGGGATTAGTTTGTTCAGATTTGACAATTTGAATTCTTTATCTCTGTTTAAGATAAGCTATGGATTCCTTTTAGTAACTACACACTATAGCTTGTTTGTCCCTCGTACTCATGTAAATAAGTTCTTGTCTTATAAATATTACATGAATTTTGGTAGCAGTAAAATAAGAATAACTTACAAAGCTCCTATAATAACCTTTTATTGTAATACTTTTGTAAATTGTGGACAACATCTGTAATAATAATGATGTGCTAATAATTTACCAAGTATAATCTCTGATTCAACTACTTAACTTCCCTATCCAACTGTTCTCTTCTCTATCCACACTCTGCAATATGTTTTTAAACAAGTTAGTCCAAACAGAGGAATTTCTTATATTACTTGTATTTAAAGTTTAATGTGAACCCCAGTATTGACTTTACATAAAATATTTTCACATGAAGAAATCAGTGGTGTGATATCTTGTGTGTCTTAAAAAACATTTGGTCTTTACTGATATGAAAAACACACCTCAATACTGTACTTCTCTTTCTCATCTCGCTCATTATTGTTTTAGTGGAATAGTAAATTTGGAATAAATAAATAAATAAATAAATGTGCGTATATAGAAGAAGAAAATGCACCCTCCATGTGATAAATTGCCTTTATAGTGAGGCTTTTGCTACATGCTCATTATTCCTTTCTTAAATTCTCTGAAGAATGCATCTTAAATTGCAAATCTCTGAGTGTGTGGCATTTTAAACTTACACAGCATAGTGTGTATGCTTACACGTGTGTTTATACCATTTCTCTCTTTCCCCTTCCCCACTGAGATATTAAGAGTGATGCAATGTAGTGGAATGGAAGAATTCAGCTTTCTAGGTGGACTACTCACTTTTCCATCAGTCGATGGGCTAAAAATATCACCTCTTGAACCCGAAGCATTGTGTATCTGTGTCAGCTACTGGTTAGACCCTGCTGGCCTCGTGCAGAATTCAGTAGGAAAAGCTCTTTTTTTTCTTTGTGGGAATGAGGCAGACAAACTCTAACATAAGGATATTTTTAGAACTCTTCAAACCTTTTATACATTTTTAGTTTCCTGTGTGTTTCAGAATGGCTAATTGTGGGATATAGTACAAGCCTACGCAGATCATTATTTAAGATGATCTGTACAAGTTACTCACGGCTTCACACAGAACCTCAAAAGGCACAAAAGAATAGCTGAAAGCTGTTTTAAAACTAAAACTCACATTTGTCAAATAAATTATTTGAACATCCAATAACGTGAAACCTTGAAGGAAAGATTAAGAAAAAGGCCTTATCATAGCTATGGATCATCATCTTTCAAATGGGTCTGCACTACTGGTCTCTTTTATAGATAAGGTGCAAATTCTTGTCCTTTACCTGCAGATATATGTCTTCAATTCTGGGAGAAGTCTTGAGTATTTCCTCTAGGAAAAAATGTTTCTACATCTAACTGTCTGTATGTTCTTTTTATTAGTGGAAACAGGCAATGTCTTCACAGTTATGCATCTCAAAAAAAAAAAAAAAAGTCTGATCTCTATGGAGCAGGATTGATGGAAATAAGTTAGAAAAATGATTGCCAGCAAAAAATGAAGAAGTGGAAAGATAGTGTGTCTGACATAAAAACGTAGTTTTGTTTTTGAGGCTGAAACTCATTTTCAAATGGAGGCCAAAGTATCATAAGTTTCTCCCTGAGCAGGTCTTTGTTCTCACCTTGTATGGTATGTTTTGGTGTTTTTTGTATAATGCATTTAAATAATTTTTCTTGATGCTTGTTTTGTTTGAATAAACATGTTTACTAAGCTTAGTGTGAGGTTGCTGTGAGGTTAGAAGGTAATGCAAATTTTGAAGCTTTACTAGGAATAGAAGTTTACTGACCTGTGTTTAATAAACAAGAGCAATGATATATTACAGCAGACCTCAGTGATGGCTGTAGGACTTATTTAATGATAGGGATTCAATGTGAAATCATGCTTCTGGCATTCGACACTCACTATGTGTCCTGGTTTGCTTTGTGAGGTCTCTCAATGTCACTATGGCTTCTTTTCTCCTCACCAGGGGACAAGAACCCTGGGAATAATATTCCTGACTAATATTTTGCCACTTTTCTGTTTCAAAAATCCTCAGCCTACGCAGATGCTCCTAGGATGTAAAGTTAAAACCTCAGATGTGTTGACTCACCAACCACACAATCATGCTAAAAATTATGCATTAGCTCACACTGATTAAAATTGGTCTCATCGAAACAAATTAAGGGGTCTGATCTCTCATCCATATGCATGGATAATTCTCATTAATGCTACTAGAGGCTATGTGCATACATGGATGGGATAACAGACCTCTGAGGCTGGCTGTTCAGTTTCAGTTGGGTTTATTTTCTACAGCAGCAGCAAAACATTCAGTGTTAAGTGTTCCAATAATTTAGAGAAAGATCAAAGGGGAGAAAGGTCAATAATATACCTTTTCTTGTACCTTACTGTGGTAAATAGATGAAACAATATATCCTATCTTGTAAGCTGGGAGGCAAGTAGTATTTTTTACCTTCTGGCTCTTTATAGTATCTACTAACAAATTCAAATTTATATGCATGTGTTTTCAGACAGAAATAAGAAAAGCACCAAAAGCAATAATGCTGCAAACTTTCATCCTCCCAAAGCAGTGAAACATTGATTTGTATTAAATCTCTTAATGTCATCTTCACATTTTTACAAACTATAAATACCATTTACTGTATTTGAGCATGTGCCTGTGCTACATACAACGTATCAGTTTAATGTCATCTAAAGAACTCCTGTGATTTAGTCATTTGATATTCAGTTAAGTGTTCTCAGAACACAGTCTGTCAAAACATTTTAAATATTTGTATAATACTGTAAAAAATAGTGTTGTGCATATGTTATCAGACAGTAGGAGCTTAATTAGCATTCTTAACAGCCTGAGCTGCACTGTTATAGGGAAAGAGATGCACAGTACAAGGCCTGATGCCTGAAAGGAGTTTTTTCTCCAGGTACAAGGTCTTTAAACCAAGCTCCACTGGGAAAAGCTGGTCTGGATTATTGGAATTATAGGAATTGCTACATAAGATTTGATTCATTCATGAGTACCAAAACACATAAATCACAGGGTTTTGTTTTGTTTGTTTGTTTCGTTTTTTTTTTTGGCAATACCAATACCTAGGTGGCTGCTCTAGGCACAGAGGAAACCTTGGAAAGCTCAGGATCTGTTCTGGGCTAGACATTCCTTGGTGGAAGGCTGCAACAAATGACCACATGCATCTCTGTTCTTCTAGTCACAATGTGGAGGGTCTCTGAGTGTGCTCCTGGCCACCAAAGTTGAAGACTAAACCACAAGATATGATGGGGGCTTACAGAACAGAATATTTTAGATCAGTTTTCATGAGTGAGGTAGCCACAGGGACAGAACCACACCGAACTGTGGAATAAGATGTAAAACGTATTTATAAGTAGAATGCAATCTCTGTGCAAGGACATTCTCCATGAGGGGCTATTGTTTTTGCTGTTTATTGCTTTCTAACATAGCTGGTTGGTATAAGCCACCAATGGCTTAACTGATGTCTTATATGATTACCCCAGGCCAATCTCTTCTACTTTTTCCATAACTAAAACCATCCAGCTATTGTTACCTGGGTTACTATCGCCTGCTGACTTCCTCCTCCGAAGTGTTACCTAGGCACAAAGCTGTTAAGAGTTCTTCTGCACTTCTTTGACTTTTCTGTGCATACCTTATCATTAGAGCAGGTCAGGAACATGCCACAGCTTTTGGGTAAGCTGCTCCATAACAATTATCTGTGCTTGGTTTGCTTTCATAGCACATGCCACAGTTATGTAAAAGTTCGGGCTGGGCAGTGGGCAAATGCAATCAAGGTCTCAATTACTCAAGTGGTATTTCAGGTAGGCTTTACCCTTTGGCAATTACCATACTTTAGGAACATATTCTGAACTTACCAATGACAGAGTGAGGCATTTCCTGTGTTTCTCATTAGAAAGATGTACGATGCAGCGATGCTTCTTCACATCCCTGCTTCCTTTAACTTAGACCAGGTTGTAACTTAAAAAGATACAATTAGTTAGAAAGCATCACGAAATGTCATCTAGAAAATTTTTGAAAGGTTTAGGATCTTGAGTTCTTCATTAGACTTAGGGACAGAATTATTTTATTGGTCTTACATTAGTATACAAAAAGCACCAACTCCCAAAAATAACAATAATGTGTTTGAGTGGCAACATAGCCTTTCAAGCAGAGTTCTGTCCTATGCAGTGCTCCATGGTCACTGTCAAAGTTAATAACTTAAAAAACTGAAGATAACACCTTTCTACAGTAAGAGGTGAATGTTATGGATTAGAAACATAATCAATAATTGCTTTGAGAGTGTATGACTCAAAAATAAATCAGTTCCTTTTCTACAGCAATTTAGAATGGGTTCTGCCAAAGGAAAGATAAAAAAGGAAACATATAAAATAGGCTTAAAATAGAAGAAGGCTAGGGCTTTTTGTTTTTTACATTTATAAAAGTAAAAGCAGAAGAGAGGTGTGGCATAAACAAAAAGTGTTTCCTTTCTTTTTTTTAAATCAAACCTATGTAGTAAAGCATCAGAAAAAATAACGTAGTATTGCAATATGCAAATTTCATTCAACAATAAAAATTGACAACATCCCATACAGAAATTACCTTTCATTTGGATATTTATTTAAACACACACATAACAGAAAATATTCTACTGACTAACTAAAATGGATAAAGAAGCTTTTAGCCAGTTACTTCTAGTGGTGTATTAGAACATAGCTCTGTATGTACAAACATAAGAAATGTGCAGCTCCTTAAAAAGTTCACTGTTTTGGAAAGTGCTCACATGATGGGCTGTGAATACCATGTTGGGGAACTTATCTTTAGTTAAAAAAACTCACTCACTAAAATGGCAGGTTTTGTAGCATGTATTTCCTGCAAATGTGTCAGACCTTATTGTGGGTTACAGCATAGATCTCTAAAGCAATTCAAGTTTACCAAGAGAAAGAGGAGTGACAGAGTTTTGTTTTATGAATATGAGGCCAGTCAGGCCCTGGCTTATTGGGACAGAGGAATAAGGTTGCCAAAGTAATTAAGACGTAAAATTAAAAAGAAGAGGAATCATGTAAGATGAAGAAGAGACATGAAGTACTTCCATTTACTTAATGAATGAGACATGTTCTGTGCTGCTGAATCCAAAGGCTCAGGGCACGACATCTTCTGCCCCAGCAACACTTCAGGAGCATTTCCTCTGATTAAACATACATTCTGGCCTGGTGGGATGTCACTGTCTTCCCACGCTTCCTACTTCAGGGCTAGTTTTGAATAGTTCAAATTCTGTACTATTTTATTCCTGAAGGCTGCCTGTAGCCAGTTTCTGCAGATTTCCATATATGATTACAGAAAGGGTATGGTACAGCTGGTTTTGTCTGGGAATTACAAGGCAGAAGAGCGTTAAAGCTAAGTTAAACTATAAAGACACAAAAGAGTCCTTTTACTGCTGCTTTGCTGGAAAAAAAGAAAACAACAACAAAAAAAAAAAAATCAAAACCCAAACCAAACCAAAACCAAAACCACTCTCCATGTATTCAGAGTATAACATTTTATTTTTCCTTTTGATTAAATAGCCTGTTTCTCATATTCTAGTTCTGTTCTCAAACAATTTTCTACACACTGTGGAAAACTATCCTCTTCCAGGAATTTAAGTCAGGTAAAACTTCAAATGTGCTATAAATTCTAGAGAAATATAATTCCTAGCCAACTAGTAATATAATTTATTAAATCCAAATCTTTTAATCTTATCTCTTGAAGCCTTTTTTATGCTTCTTTAATTGACAAAAATTAAAGCAGTGGCAAAGATTTAGCCTTTGCAATTTTCATTCAATGAAGAGAAAACAAGGAAAAATAAAAACTGAGTGAAAGATGTTCATGTAGGAGATTGTAAATTGATTTTTTTTTTTTTTTTAGATAGAACATGAGGGTTGCATTTCTATTCAATGCTGGCTCATTTGAGTATTTGTGCTGTTACAAGAATTTACTGCTAAGAAGTTGAATTCTAGAATGTTTTGTAGTCATTCTTATGTGTCCATTGTAATGTGAAATATCGTTGAAGAATATGAAAAATTCAGGAATACAGCATTTAAGGTTGGTTGTGTTAAAATGGAGACAGGTATATAGGTCAATATGAAGACTTGTGACAGGCTTAGTAATTGGTTATACTTTTAAATGAGAGTAAGCTCTTAGAAAGGCAGAGAGAGGGTTTTTGGAAATCTTTTTATTTTATTTTTTTCTGGAGTATGTAGTATATACTGGTTTAGATTCAATGGAAGTTCTACCATTTCCCAATCTTGCACTAATGCTTTATTTATCATTCTGCAATCATATCCATTAATCTCTTCTGCTCACGCAGAAGTAGATAAACTTCAGTGGTCTTATATGTAGTGCAAAAAAATACATAGAATCTTCTTTTGTGGAATTAGATAATTTGGTTATAATATTTTTGAATATGTCATTTTTCTTACACTGTAAGCCTACTTTTTCCTGTCAGTTATACCTAGTCAGGCAAAGCAAATTTTTTTGTAGATCTAGTTAAGGTGTTCATTAGCAGCTGAATTTCCTGCTGCTTCATTGATGGCAATAGGATGAGCTTTTTAAATGGTAGGGTTACTTTTCATTCAGTGTTATTCCTTTAGGTCTTTATATATAAAAATATCCAACAGAAATAACACTGAATGGGATAATTTGGCTTATGATTGGCACACAATCTAGGAGCCAATATATGTTTCTTTTCCTCAGTCTAAAAGGAACTTCTTTCTGAGGATGACATTTTTAATACCTAGTTCTCTTTAAGTGATATAATTGGGATTGCCTACATTTAGGCACTTAAGTATTTATAAATGAGGTACTTAATAATTTTATTCTTTGGTATGCCATTTGAAAAAGGTGGACAAGACAACTTTTGTATACCAGAATGTTATATAAAATTTGAAATGAAATGTGAAGTCCTTAGACAGAGCTCAAAGATGTATTAGGATTTAATGAACATGAATTTATGAAAGAGGTAATACAGAATCTTCACAATAATAGTATGAGTGATTTCTTAACTTGAAACTAGGTTTATAATTGGCTCTGTGGTTCAAATAGCTGATTTCTTGCACTGATTTAACTTGCTGAGATGGTGACCAGAAAAATAGAGCAATTGGCGCCAGTATCTGAAAAATTCTACTTACATGGGGATTTTCTCCAGTGTTTTCCCTAGTTTCAGAAAGAGAGAGAAAATAAGATAAATGTTTTTAATTCTTACCAACTGTTGTGTTGGATTGCTTTGGTTTCTGAGAAAATGTAAAAACTTACACTTTAGCTTTTTTTAATTTCTGGGTATTTGTCTGATTTAATAGATTTAATGACTTATTTGAAGTACTATGATGCTTGAAGGCTATTTTTCAAATGATTCTTCATGGGCTAACCTAAGTGGTTTTGCTGTATTAGATGTCAGGAGTCTCCCAACAGTACAGGGAGTTACGGTCTTACATATATCAGGCAGAGGTGGAGACCAGACATTTAAAAAGAAAAGCAAATAAAAGCAGACTGCTTTATTCTAAAATAATGTTGGATTGGAAGCAGTAGAAGTCTAGTAATTTTGGTGAATACTTCATGGGGTGTTTTTGAAGGAGTAGGAATACATAAAGTTCTCTCAAAGTCCTGCTGCAGGCCTTAGTTTCATGGGGATAGCTGGAATTTGCCTGAAGTGAGAGGTTTTGTTGGTAAGTTGAGTGCCACCCTTTAGATTGGAGTTGGCAAAAGCCCTGTTTTGTCACAACTCCTGATCCAAGACCAGGCTTCTAGTCAGGGCAGTAGAAACTTTAGGTTCAGTCTTGTTTGTAGATCTGGTCTTCCCAATCATGAGGCAAAATGGCTTTTTCTGGGGGTTCTGCTGGGACCTTCAGACTCCATTGCTTCTAGAGGGAGCCTCTTTCCTTCCTTCACTTCCTCCCTTATTTCCCTCTCTCTCTTTTGCTCTCCTCTTCTTTCTCCCACTTTTTTTTTTCCATTTTTAAAAATATAATTCCGTATACCTCACTCCTTATTCATATGCTGAGGCTTAATTTTGATTCTCTATTTTGCTCTTTTTTGTCTATCTACAATACAGGAGCCTTGCTTCTAATGCCCCAGAATTGGATATTGCCATATAAAACTTTATTTCTTTGTTTTCTCTCTTATAATTCCAGTTACCCTAGTGACTTGTTTTGGATAGGGAGATTTCATAGTCTTTGTAGAATTTAATATCTGAGCAACTATGAGCTGAGAAGCAGATCTATTAGCTACGCACGGGATGGACTCATCAATGTACCTGTGCATTTCTAAAATTGCCTTCTATGGGCACAGCAAAAACAACAAAAAAATCCCAAACAAACAAACAAAACTCTGTGATAAGGAGGAGTGCTCCACAGGATGTTCATAAGGGCAAGGTCTTTGTGGGCTTGAAAGCATCAGGAAACCCAGTCATCAGCCCACTGCAAGCCCTCACTCTCCAGGCCAGCTGTGCCATGGTCATCTCCTGCTACGGCCAGCACACAGGCATGACTTGCCCCTAGTGGGAACAAAGCTGTGGTAGGCTCATGCTTTTGGACCAGCGCCTTGCTGCCCCAGTGCACCCTGCTGTGCCAGATCTTAGGCTGGCTCAGATCAATGGGACTGCTCGTATGCTTGAAGTTAGGGCTGGGATAGAAGCACTCTGCTGAATCAGAGCCTTAGCATGCTGATTGATGTCTGTTCATCATACTTGCATTCTTAAAAGCATTCTCTGTCACTTTTGGTTTATTAATTCACTATTGTAGTCCTGTACTAGTGATCCAAATATCCCTTATACCTTATACTTCAGTGGGGAAAGCACGTGTCTGAAGCGTAATAACATTAAGAATAGCCAGTTTGTTGGGACATAGGTGTCAGATCAAAGCAAAGCTTTCACTGTAAATCTAGGAGAAATTAAATTTTGAATGACTTATGGCTCTGTTTTAAACTCCAACTACTCCAGTAGAATTTCAAGTTAGACTGTTTCAAAATTCATACAGTCAAATGGTTTCATATTGTAATAGTACATATCCAATCCCTAGAAAAGGGTGGAGGACGGGGGGAGGTTAGTTGACTTATTTAATTCATTTAGATTCCAGAAGTTTAAGACAGAAGGTTTTAATTTGTTTTTGTAATGAAACAGTAGTAAAAGGCACGCAGATCTTTAATTGAAAGCAAAATCTGTTTCAACCAAAAAGCTTAGTAACAAGGGGAGGCAGACAATTTGAAAGGTACATTCTGTTACAGAAAAAATAAATCATAGTTTCCCAACACCTTTTAAAATGAATATTAGTAATTTATTTGCCCTAGATAGTAGTGTTAGACTACTCCAATGTGCACAATAATATTAATTGAAATATTGTGAAAATATCAAGTTAACAATAGTTCTGAAACATATAATTACAGAAGGGATTGAGATTTGTTTGACACAACAATAATGCAAAGAAAATCAGCTGTAAAGGAAAAGAAAACACCACAGAGCAGAAAAAAAAAATAGAAAACTATCAAAATGGTTTTGGGCTTAAATTTTTCAGGGAGATACTATTGTAGTATGTATGATTTGAAGGTGAATAGACAGACTCATGAGTTTAGACCAATTTTCATTGATGCTGAGGTGATAAATTTGAATTCTTAATGCTAATTTCCATATTGTTCCATTGGTTAGTGTTGGATTAATTGATTTGTGTGTTGAGTCTTTTTCTGTCTCTGATAATGGAGTCTTTTCTCTTTCTCAGAATGTTCTTTTATGATATGCTGAAGAGTGGGTGTTCCACCAGGGCTTCATTTCTTATGAAAGAAAAAGTTATCAGCACTTTTCTTATCAATAATGACAGCCTCGATACAGAAATGTGTGTCAGATGCAATCCAGAGATCCATGACTCTGGGAAGAATGAATGACAGTTGACTTTAAGTTTTAAGACTGGCTAGACAGTTCTCTATAGTTCTTCTGAGAGAGCTTTATACAGCCAGAAAGAGCAGTAGTGATGACATGAACCGAAGTGAAGCCTAATTAAAGCCACCGCTGTCAACAATTCAACTCCACCAAGACATTTTCTCTTTACTTCTCTTGAAGTTACAGGTCTCACCTGAGTGAAGCTAACCATTAGGCTACATATGTTAGGTGCATTTGGTTTTCATTATTATTGAATGTATTTATACAATATAACAATACATATAGTATATATGTACATATTAAATACATACAGTCTTCAAAATGAGATTTAGATTGTGGTTTTGGTAAACTAGAAAGCATTACAAAATAAGGTACTTTGTATATGTGAAGCACAGCAGTTGCAGTACAGCAGATCCAGGCTTCTTTGAAGTGCTCTGAATGTGCCCCCACCTCCTGCCCCTCCAAAATACAACGAGGGTGATGGAAAATTACTCTATTTCAGGAGCTGAATGTAAATTTTGAGGCTTCTTGTAGAACAGGTGAAGCAAATTGTGTATAAACTGTGATACCCTTCTCAGTCACTAAAATGTTCAGTTGCATAGTTTAGTTATTTTCTGTTGTCCATTTCATTTATCAGCAAAGTGTGTAGAGAGAACATCAGAAGCCACTAGTAATGCTGGGCACAGTTTAGAATTTATAGCCTACAGCCCAATTGTTTTTCTTAACAATTGCTTAATCTTCAAAATGTCACTGAAAATCTCTGGAAAAACATATAGATCACTTCCTAGCTAATTCTGATGTTAGCAGTCTCATTTACTTATATATTTTAATGTCCTTACTACTTATGTACTCTATAAAATGTAAGCCATAACAAAATATTTATTTTTTTCAACCAATGGATTCTCAGGTTTTTACACTTTATGCTTACCTCTCCTTCTTTACTCCACATTATCATACATAATGGGAAGTCCCATGTATTTATTAACGTTATAAAACAAGTCAATAATACCCCCTGTATGAACAGACATGTCCAACAGGTGTTGTCTGTGGCCCTCTTTACTCAGTGGCCCCTTAGATATGAGCAGTGTTGATTACATTGTCATGGTGTTCTGCTCCTTATGGCCTTTTCTCCTGTGTCTTCTCCTGCCTTCTTTTGCCTCTTGCCTCTCAAATGGCTAGCAGCATGTCAGTCATGTGGCAATTCATATTAGGTTGTGCGATGACATCACATAGATGTAATTACATCATGTCATGTTGTGCAATTTCTGTGCATCCAGTCACATCAGCAGATATATCATCTGTATATCCATCATGTGAGAGACTGGGCAACCTGAGGTTTTGTCTTATGAAGTTGGTTTTCTCATTAAGTAAAAGATCAGGAAATATTTCTTGGAATATTAGCATAAGAAGCTATGTGGTTTTCTGAGCCGCATGAAGGTTTGTGTAGGAGGAGTTTTGCAGGTGAATCTAACGTGAATATTGGGAAAACATCAGAAGACATGAAAAAAAAATGGCTGAAAGAATAATCCAGCTCATGACTGTATAGCTCGGCAGTATATATCAAGGAAATTATACACCTTGAATTGATATCGAACCTTCTTATCTCATCCATATGTAGTTAAATCCAGAACTGCTTTTTTTTTTTTTTTTGATTAATGCCACCTTCCTATCAATATGCATTCACAAACATTTTGAAGCATAATCTAGCTAGTCATAAATAATCTGATTTATGATCTGTAACTTTATGGACTGATAAAAAACTAGGTTAGTTTTCAATATGTATACTATTGTGTGAAAAACTGAAGAGTTTGAGAGAGATGCTGTGTTATGATACTGATTGCTTCAAAACCCACAAGTAGATTCTTACTGCAGAAAAATCAGATAAAAAAAGGAACATGTGGAAATCTATGTTCTACTCCATCTGCATCTGACTTTGGGCTGGTAGTGTTAACTAGAAATTTAAAACAGAATGAAAAGTGGAAGCTACTTATGATTGATTCTTTGAATTTGTGTCATTTTTGCATCTCAGTACAGTAAAAGTAGCTAGAAACATCAAGGGCCTGAGCTTTTCTGAGAGAGAAAAGCACTCTTACCTGAAGTTGCTTTTTAAGTTGCTTTTAAGTGCCTTTGTGTCAGTCTGAGATGACCAGGTCTACTTCAGAATTTAAAAAATACTGTGTTTAGTTCTGTTCTCAGATATACGACTTCAAGGCCCAAGGAGCTGGGACAGGTTAATGTAAATTTAAATTAATAAGTGTATGGAAGAGCTACAAAACCATAAGCAAGACACTTTAAGACACTATCTAGACTTATTAAATAGATGTGCCAGAGTGCTGTGCTTGGATTTCAAGTTGTTCCTTGCTTGTTCCAACAGGCTATTTTGCACATAATCCGATTATGTGCACCTGGTCATGAAATTTGTTCTATTTTTTCAAAAGGTGAAAATGCTGATTAGGAAACCAGCAAACAGAATTCAAAACACTACCAACAACCCCAGACAAAATACGTGAGGCAGAAGTGAGCACACAGCTCAGAACTGGAAACCCTACTACAGATATGAGTAAATACAAGCTTATCTGGTAAAAGATAGAAGCACAATAATAAATTACTGCTTTGCAAGGGGTGGTGGTGTTTAGAGGCTGGAAAAAGGAGAATACTTTGATAAGAGAAAAATTCTGCTGAGCTGCAACTGATCAATATTATAGCTAAAGAATGAATAGATTTTTATTTTTAGGGAAAATATTTATTAATTTAAGGTTATGCACTTCTACATCAGAAATAGTGAAATAGTTACCAAGCAGGTGACAAAGGAGTAAGAAGATAAAATTCATCGTATATAGTGGCAATTTTACCTGTGTTACTAAAGTAACTGTTAGAGAGGTCAAGTCTTGAAATATTTTATAGGAATCAAACATTCAGCCTGTTTGCTGATTCTTCCAAGTAGGTTACTGGCACAGGCATTGTGTCTGGTATTTTGCAGTAATGACATCAAAGAGAAGCCTCTGCTTTAGTAATTAAAATGTGAATAAAAGCTGAAAAGAAACATTTTCAAAATTAGAAAGGGATTTCAGCCATAATTCATGAGAATGTATAAATATGTATTTTTATAAAAGGATATTAAGGATTCCTGAAGCTGACTGTTATAGATGTTTCCACTAATAGCTTGGTGAAAAGATCTTTCAGAGTGTGAAATTTTGCAGAAGTTGTAGAGACCACTCTTTACAACATTTTAGATGCTCATGGAGCAAAGACAGGAGATTGATTACCCACCTGTCATTCAGTACAGTGCAGTCCAGCAGCAACTGAGCATGAGACACTGCAGGTTGTAGTTAAGTCATTAGAGCCTGCAACTTTATATATATTGCCTTACAAAGTTACTCCCTATGTTGTTGTTTCTACAAAGTAGAATTTTAAACAAAAACAGCAGACTTGTGACTCTGTGTCACTGCAGAAAAACATATTTTCGTAACAGTTCATGAAGGTTATTTCAATTACAACAAAATGCCTAAAAGTTTTCCTTATTTGCATGAAGCTCAGGTGCACAAGGAAATGGAACAAGCTGTGAAAGCCCATTGCACAGGCCAGCAGTAGATAGCATAGATTCCAGAGCCTAAATTGGTGGTTAGTAAACCAAGTAATATCTCTTACTCAGCAATTGTAACACTCCTTGCTTCCAAAGGAATAATAACTGTTTTAAATTTGTAAAAAATGTTTCTTGTCAACTTGCTAGAGACCTTTTCACTTTCATTCCGAGTACAGAAGGATCACTTTGAAATGAGACCTCATAAAAGACAAGATAAATTTTTTTGCTTTATCTCAATCACAAGCAGAGGTGTAAAAAAAAAAATCCAGCAACCTGCAAGTTAGAGTCATGCATAGTTTTCAGCTGCTGTCCTGTACTGACATGTACTGAATTAGCAAAATGACAGATTGGTAATAAAACTGAAATAATCACACTCTAGGACAGCATGAGCAATATGAGGAAAGATGTAATCCATTTATTGGACTGTGTCTTCTGCTGGTAATAGAAAGCGTGTAGCTAGCTAGCTTCTAATAAAAAAAAAAAAAAAAGCTAGTTACTTACATTTTATGATAATATGACCTTAATTTAGCATCTGTGCTGGGCATGCCCAGTCAGCTAAGAATACATTAAACAAATCTTAGTCCTTGGAAAGACTGGTGGAAAGCAGACATGAAAAGTAATGCTCAAAATGTAGGATTTTAATCACCACATTCTTAATCTGAAAAAAAAAATTACTCTCACACTCCTATATTGCTATGGTCTTTTCCATTTAGTAATATAGGAATGAAATAATAATTTTGACACTTTCAGCTTGAGATTTCATGCAGTAAAGTACTGAAGGTCTTACGCAAAAAAAAATTAAAAATTGACAGTAGGCTTCTGTGGGAGTCAGTAATCTGCATAATTCATGCAAAAAAAAATAAAGTGACAGTGATTTTCTGCATGCATTAATGAAGGTGAAAGATCCAGATCTGCTTATCCATTGTGCAGGTAAGAGCTACATTTAGTCATAAGAAGAAATTGGCAGTGGCTTAGAAAAAGACACTGAAGATCAGTCATCTGAAAACAACTAATTACTACCATATTTTATTTTCATAATAATAATGAGCTACATATCTGTATAATATTGAAATATTTGTCAGATATATTTGTTAATATAGAAGAAAAGAGATACTAAATCAGTAGTGTTTATTGACTGTATATCACAATTAAATATATCAGTGGTTCACCAATGGAAGAGAGGGGATGAAATTTCTCTCTGACTAAGTAAAAAGTTTTTAGTTGATCAGTCAAGTCCAGGATATAAAACATGCATATCTAAGGAAGCAGAAAAGTGCTGATTTTATTCAAAAACACAGTCAGCTGATTTTCTGTGAAGGCAGCAAATACAGTAATTTTCCAGAAGAAAGACTGAATCTGCCTAGGTGCTTTGGGAGACTTGATAGGGGAAGCATGGCTATAGGAATGTAGCATTTCACCAAAACGTAATGATTTTTTTTTATGGAAGCAGTAAAGCAGAAGTTCTAGCTGAGAGTACTATCTCAGATATAAAGTAAGGAAAAGATTATGAATGCCTTACTACCATCTTCCCTGTGAGAACATAAAAGCTATATCTGGTTTTGAGAGGGGGAGGAAGAACATTCTGATTTAACCTTAGCTGAATAGACCAAGTCTCTCTTTTGAACACATTTATAAGTAGTAGAGATGAAAAGATGAAGAGAGAAAAAAAAAAGTGTAACTTTGAAAGCTGGGGAGGGGGAAATATGCATTTTACTTTAACTTGAATTCAGCTGAAGTTATTTTTAAATGTGTTGGTAACTGTTTACCACGAAGATATTATGAAGGTAAGGATAGGACAAACCTAAACCTTATCTCTGCAACACAGTATTTGGGGCATTCTGAAGATAATTGAGCAAGTCCTCAGTTCATCTGCATAGATCAGGCACCAAAAAGAGATCAGAAGAGCCAGAAAGATTTTCTAATTACTCATGGTAGTCTGCAATACGCTGTACGTAACACACTGTTGGGATGCATGTGTGAATGCTGAGGATTCTCAGGGAGCGTGTAATTTCTTCAAAGTAAATAGGATTTCTGTCTATTCTCCTATGGTTTATCTATCATGCCAGTCACACACAATATTATGGGCTTGATTTTGTTCTGGTTTTTTCTAGAAATTTAAATCAGTGAAAGTGATAACAAAGTACTAAAGCAGAAGTAATTTTTGGAGAGTTTGCATCACCTGTGTAGGAAGAGGTTGAATGATCTGTTACTAACAGATAGTGTTTCTGGTAAGCAGTGATGTTTTAGAACAAATACATGAACTGCAGTGGTCCCCATGGAGTGTGATGCAACTATGAATGAATGAGTGGTAGGGCAGATAGATTTTTATAGTCAGTGTAAGTCCTTAGCTGAACTCTGAAAATTGCGTATCTATATTTTAAAATTCCTTATTTTAATGACAGTGTAGTTACTATAAAACAACAGTTCCTTAAATTGTTACAATAATTTTTCTGTTTACCAAAACCAATGAATGGATTTAATCAATATGTCAGTAAGGTTTATAGAAATTACTGTCCTAAAGGGAAGAGACGTATACTGTATAAGGCACTGCTTGAAATCACTGCTTTGCAAGAGTTTCAATTTTTCAGTCCCCTAACATGTGCCATACAGAAAGCTTGATTAACTCATTTTCATTTCTTCTTGATTGGCTGTCAGGAGCAGACATTTGTATCTCATTGAAGGCCACTTATGATTCCTCTAGAATGAAACAGGCTTTAAACACACTAGCTGTGAGATGAATTGTGAAGTATGATGTAGTATTTTACATATTTATATTTTATAAATAAAAAAAACCCCACATCATGCCAAAATATTTGAGTGGAAACCTTGACAAATAAGCTTATGTGAAATCATTAACACTCAATTGGGGGGGGGAGGGGGTTGGTTTGGATGAGTAGGCTTGTCTTTGTATGAATATGTGGAAGTTTTCTGATCTCTGCAACTCCAGTGAGGTTTTTAAGAATGAGAAATACCAAAAGAGATGATTTTTTCTTTCAGAGTTCTAGGAGGTAGATTGTGCAATGGCTTCTTGAGCTACAGGTCAGGAGAGTTGAGATCTAATTCTGGTCCTTTGTTCTTGATCCCAACTGAAACCAGGACATCATCTAAGACTTTGAGCTCTGACATGAGCACAACAGTTATTCACTGTGAAAATCAATACAATCACCTCTTTGGCTATATGGACAATTGAAAACTGGAAGGGTAGAGAAAAGATGTAGATGGACTAATTTTTTTAAACTGTGTCTGTTTGTGATTACTCTTTAAATAATCTTTGATAGCTTAAAAAGAGAACCTGAATTTGCAGTACAGAAAGAAAAACAGAAATATCTCAGAGTTTGGAGTGCAAAGGATGTAATACATTCCCGCTCACTGGTGGACTTCAGTTCCTATGTGATTTTACTGTCAATTTACTTTAGCTGCTTCAGGGAAATTGAGATTCACTGAATTAATTTGTTTTTCTTCAAGTATGTTTGATGAAGAAAGATGTTGTAAAATAGCTGGTGAGATATTTGCTGCTTTTAAAATACAGTGGAATTTTGAGCTTCCAAAAGTCAAAACCTCCCATCTACGTGTCCTGGTTCTGGCTAGGATGGAGTTAACATTCACCTGAGCTGGGAGGAGAACTGGAGCTGGTGGCCCCTATGCTGGGACACAGGGCTGGGATAGTTTACCCAAGCTGGCTAAAAGGCTATTGCATCCCACGTGACATCATGCTTGTATGTAAGTGGGGAGGGTGCGGAGGGGAGCCTCTGGCTACTTGGGAGGAAACTGGGCATCAGTATTTGCTGTGAGCTATTGTACTGTATTTGTTTTCCATCACTGTTTTGTTTTCTTCTGTTATTTCTCTTAATTTTTTTTTTTTTTTGTTTCATCTCAACCCATGAGTTTTGCTGCCTTTCATTTACCATTCTCCTCTCTGTCCCACTGGAGAGTAGCGGGGAGTGAGTGAGAGACTGCATAGCTTGTTCCTGAGCAGGGCTAAACTATGACTCTAAGTTATTTGGAGTTAAGGCTTTTGTAATGCATCTTATCACCTGTATCAGAAAATGGATCCATACTATCTATAAATGAACCAGACTGATAAATCACCTACATTTCAGGTAACCCCTTTTTTTTTCCTTTTTTTTTCTGATGCTGACATGACACAAGCAGCTTTGATTGTTGGGACTACAGAAACAAAAATGTTTTAATGTGTTATTAAAGAAGAATAAAATCTTTTTGCATCATGGGTTGGAGGAAGCTGGGAAGTGATGAAGGGTCAGACATTATCAGATGGTTTCCTAAGCAGCAAGCTGGAGTGGGAAAAAACAGAAAGTGGAAGGGAAACAGCCACTTTCATTCATCAGGGTAAAAAGGTCAGGTAAGACCTGATCAATAAGGAGAGCTTATTGTGTAACAGAAGCATGAAACAAATTAGATGATGTTTCATCTGAGGAGGTATTTTTTTTGGTCTTTCTGAGATTTTCATCAGGTTTGAACTTCTTATATTATAAATTTACTTTGATGCCTACAAAAAATTTATTTGTTCTTTCAGCTGTATGTACTTCCTGGTGGTTATCATGCTATTAGTAGTTAATATGCAGAGTTTAAAGTCATTTTAAGCACCTTAAATGTGTAGATAATTTGTGAATTGAACAAGGAAAGTAATCTTTTATCAATGTGTAGAAATTCAAGATAATGCTGTACTATCATGAATAAGTAATATTTAAAGAATATAACCAATTCATCTTGAAAGTAATGGTACATTCCAGCAAGTTTTTGTAGGATACAAAAGAGTAACATATATTAAACAAAAGCAGTGAATTACACACGGTGCTATTAAAATGTAATTGTTATAAACAGTGATTTTATACAGGATAGTCATCCACTCTCTGTAGAGGGGAGAAGAGTTCAATAGTATTCATGACATAGTGCACCTGAATAATCAAGTTTTTTTATTTGTTTCTACACAGAGTAACTTCCCTTTGAACACAATACACAATTTGGAATAGCCACAAGTTATAAGTCAACAAATAAATTGGTATTGGTATACATTTTTCTATAGATTAACCTCATTGGTCTGTGCTTTCATGGAGCTTCTAAGCTATTCTGATGCTTTCTTGCTCTCTTTCTTATTGTGTGGGCGTGTCAAGGTTATATGCATGATAAATCATAACACCAAATGCATGTTGCATGCTCTGTGCATGTGACTTCCTGCAACATGAAGGCATCAACAAGACAATCTTAGAAGTGAAATCTCAGAAGCTGAGGAAAGCACTTGTTGTGCCAGGTCACGTAGTTTTTAGGTAACACTGTCACTATTAATCTAATTTTGTATTCTGAGAATGCAGTTTTTAAAAATGACATAACCTTTTAGATGTGAACCTTTTGGTTTTTTAATCTATCACTTAAAGTCAAGAAAGACCTAGTAAAGGTTGAAGATACAGGGTTGGATTTGGTTCACATCCTAGTTCTGATATATTCTGTTACTTGCCCCAATGGATTTTTTCAGATCACTTCTATCTAGTTTCTGTTCTCTGTGAAATATAGTAGCTGTTATTCACATTCTGTGAGCATCTGTCAAGATGTTTTATTAATGCTTAGAAAGTCAGATGTGCTATACTCTGAAGCATTTATTAATATGATATGCATGGACATATAAATAAGCAATCCTACTATGTACATTGCTTAGTGGTATTTGTATCACTACTTAGTTTTTTGGTCTTTGGAATATTGGGAAAGAAACTTTTTATGTAGTAAATATGTATTTTCTTTAATCTTTAAAAAGTTTGAGATGCTTCATGTTCACTACCAACAAACTGTGCTGTAAATAACCGTACTTCTATATTATAACCCTCTTTCATACATGTTTTCTTTATATGAGTTATTAGTTGCACAAAAATGTGTTGTTTGTGGAATTGGAGATTTTTTTTTTCTTCCCAAACAGGACAGAAAAAATTGAAAACCAATTTTTGTTCTGTTGTAATATATATTTTCTTGATTTGCCCTCATTACAGTAACCATGTTGTCAGATCATGCAAGAAGCTGCTAGAAGTTTCCCCTTTGTCCAATGGACTCGGCTGGGTTTAGGCTGGACCTCCTGCTGGCCAGGGCTGAGCCAGTCAGCAACAGTGATAACGCCTCAGTGATAACCTATTTAAGAATGGGAAAATAAAACAGAAGTGCAGACAGAGAAGGGGAGGTGCGGGTCTTGTGGGCCTCACTGGCCTCACCCCCTGGCCTCCTGCTGTGTGGCTGTCTGGGTCTGGCCCAGCCTGGCTGAGAGAAGAGAAGAGATGAAAGGCTATGTGAGAGCATTTGAGAGGCATTTCCCTGGGTTCAGTTGTGAGGAATTGCTTGTGAGAGGAGCAGCTGCAGACACCAAGGTCAGTGAAGAAGGATGGGAGGAGTAAAGTTGCTTTTGGCCAAGATTCCCCTGCAGCCTGTAGTGAAGACCATGGTGAGGGGGGAAAGGTGTTCTGTAGATATGGTCTTCTCTCTCATTATCCTACTTCAGTTTTATTGTTAAAGACTTAGGGAAAACTAATTTACTTTGAGTCTAGTTTGCCTTTAATGGTAATTGTTGAATGATCTCTCCCTGTCCTTATCTCAAACCTTGAGCTTTTTGCTGTATATGCTCTCTCCCCTATTCCGTTGGAGGCTGAGTGAGCAACTGCGTAGGGCTTAGTCCCAAATGGGGCTAAACTACAACACAGTAGTACAATATCTGTTAACATTGTAGCTGGAAAGCTTACAGCAGGATGTCACTTGTCTCAGTATTTTCAGAAAGTGCATACTAAGTTAGTTATATGCAGAGGGCACAAACTGTTTACTTTATAATGGAAGATCTGCCAAAAAACGTATATGGTAAATACTATGAACTTGCTTTTAATGAACAGTATATTGAGAATGCCCATGGAAGAACATTATACCACACAGAAAAGAAAGTTTAACTACCTCCCTATTTGGAACATGAAAAAATTCTACCTACATCTTCTTCCAGTGCAAAACTAAATGGCATTTTTTTTTTCCTCAATTAAGAAGATAACAGAAAAATTGTCCTTTATTGTATTATTATTTGTAGTGGATGCAAAAGACTATAGTATGAAGGTCACAGAATGAAGTTTTAGTTGCCTTACGATTTACAGATTTTTGAAAATAGTATTTTTACCGTTTTTTCTCTCTTCCCATTTTTACTTATCCTTCCCTTATTTGACTCTAGTGCTTGGAAAAGACTGTTTCCAGTGTTTCAGCTTCAGAGCTGAGAAATGAGTTTGTGTAATGAGTGAACACATGCATTTGAATGCAGAAATGAGCAGAACCAAAATCATCATCAGGAAAAATGGTGCATAGTGACCAGAGGAATGCCATGCTGTTTACCTAGGGCACTGCATACTCACATCCCACCGTGTTTTGCAGTTGTTCAAATAGAAATAGTACTGGATGTCCTAGAACCTGTTATCTGCCGTTACCATATACAGAGAAAGGAAATTTATAGGCTTTATAAGAAGCATTCACAGAATTGCAAGTGCACTACATCCTTGAAGTAAATTTATCCCAAATCCTTGATTAAATTACTGACATTTGCAACACTGAGTGTGTATGTTCTTCAATCTTTCTAGTATAAGAAAAAAAACTCAAGTATCAGTTTTTCAGGATATTAGGGCCTTAGTTAATTTCAGGTGAAACTGATGTGTACTGTTATTTTTTTTTCTCTGCAAGCTTTCTTCTTTTGAAATACCTTTTTAAAATGTCTCGATTTTGTGATCAATGTCTCGATCTTGTGTTTTGTCAATCATATCTTTGAAATACATTTGACAGAAGTGGAATGAAAAGTGGTAAATTATTTGTTGGGCTTTTTTCAGCATTATTTTCACAAATGTTTCCCCTCCTTTCTCCTTTTCCTTTTTCCTGATCAACTTCAGCAAAACAAAAGGGAGCTAATGAACTCACAGAGAAGAATTATAAACAACTGACATGCCATTGACTTCATGACTTATCTGAATGAAAAATAAAATAAAATAAAATAAAATTTTCACTAGCAGCCAGTCCTCCCTGTGCTTCTTTTTCCTGATGTTTGCCCATCCGCTTTCATTGCTCTTCATTAAAAAACCAGAGGTGTTAGGTGAGGTTATAGTTTAGCCTGTGATTTGTTTTTTTTTTCATTTTCCCCCAATTTTTTTTTTTGTGTTGGTGCACATACTATATAATGTAAATGCTATACTTTTCAACTGTATGTTTCTAGACTCTTTAATAAGGCTATGCAGATTTTTGTGTCATTTGCACTGATACAAATCTGTAACAATATCTTGCTTGCCCTTGGTGCTTGTCTAGATGTCTATCTGTGTACTTGAGATCCAGAATCTTTTTTATTTTATTTCTAAGGTCTGATTGCCCAGGAGAAAATCACTTGTTGGCTCTTGCAGACAAGTTTGCCAGGTCTCCAATTCAGTTTGCTTAGTGTCTACTAACAAAAAAGTGTCAGTCTGTTGTTGTTTGAGTTAAATGATGTCACAATAACAAGAAAGAACAGCAGAACAAAGACTAAAATAATTGGCTACAAACTTAGCAACAAAATAAATGCACAAATTCAGATAAATAATTCCATGATGACAAAAATCATCAGTAGTTTACTTAAATATATTTACTGAAGAAGGTGGGACTATGAGAAAGTTATCTGAGATCAGAAACAGTTTCTATCAGTTTGTCCCATTCCCCACATTTTATTTTCCTGAGCTCTGAAGTGTCTGTGCAGAAAGGAAAAGTACATCTGCCTCCTTAAGATGATTCTGCTTCAAGCAATGTAATAACCCATCCAGGCTTTCATAGTGACAGGCAAGACTTTCCCTACCCTTCTCCCTCCTCTAGGAAATATTTCATAATGGAAGAGAAGTGTTAGGCTCCTCCGAGTGATTTCTGCTCAGCCAAACTAATTCCATTATCCATTAGTCATGTTTACATCAGGCTAACAGCTAATAACTCATGTGGAACTCTGTAACCATCTTTCAGCTTACTCTTCATCCAAGCCAGTGCTCCAGGAGCCCGGCTTTCTCAGATTATTAATGATGATGGGTAAGTGTCCTGTCAGGCTTCTGCTCACAGAATGGGAAAGAGGCACAAGGTCAGCCCTTTCAGACCAGCTCTCTGGAGTGACATATGGTAATCACAGCTACTCCTGCTCCTATGGGAAAGAGATGGCTATCTCACAGGGAGTCTCAAAATAGTACTATAGATCTTGTTCTCACACAACCCATTAAATAGTAGAATTTTCACTTCTGAAGAAGCTGGAGATAGAGGTAGAGAGAATTGTGACTGATGAAAAGTCTGCTGTCAACTCAGTGGCAGGCTCTTTATATCCAAGTGAGTCTTTTTTGTAGTAAAATAATCTTACAAAAGATTTCTGAATCCCAGTAGGCATACAGATGCCAAAGGATCATCTTAGAATGAAATAAAGCATGGATGACACATTGTGAAAAAAATACTTTTTAATACTTCTCTGACTGACTTAAATGATTTCAAGTACCAACAGTATTACAGAGCAATAACTATTTTATATTGAATTGGTAAAATGTTTATGTATGAGTACTTGAAGGTACTATAATTCTCATGCGTGTTCATGTAGACAGCAAAAAAAAAAAATTATTAGTTTCAATACAATAATGTCAAATTGCAGCTTTAACTTTAGACAGTATTGGATAAGAGAGACTGAAATAGAGGGAAGAACTCATTTAAGCAGTTTCTGTTCAACAGAGTAAATCTGCTCTATTGTTACAATCAGTATGAGTGGAGTGTAAACAACTACACAGTAAAGTTTTCATCCTAGGCAGTGCTAAAGAAACCTATCTTTCTCTGCTGAACAAAGATGATGTGCAAGTATCCTGCCAAGCTTCAGTTTGTGGAATCTAGTTGGGGCCAAGAGCTGATCTTGCTAAGAAACTTATTATTTATGCAACCCTGAAATGCTGAACTTACTTATAGGGAAGTTATTACCTCTGTGATTCATTTATTTTCTGTTTTAAAAAAAACCCCTAAGCTCTGAAAAAAAACCCTCCATGACAATGTCTCTAAGTCTGTCAGGAACAAAAAATAGTTTAGGATCAAAATCATCCCTATACTGTGTGCATGTACTGTGTTCTGCTACAGTCTCTTTTATCCATTCCAGTGTAAAATCTTTAAGTCTGAAATAGGCAACCAGATCCTTATGTTAATAGATATCATATTTGCAAACAGATGTTTAATTGAATAGAAAGGAAAGTTAACGGATATAATGGGATCTGTGAACCTGTGGATTGTTTCTTGATGGAAGTGAAAAAGAATCTGCTAATGCAGTTAATACTTAAAGCTTGACTGCATCACTATATTGTGAAGAACAATTACAAAATTATATGAATAAGCATAAAAGACTTTAAAGTCTTTTGAGCTATTTGAGTTAATAATTTAATACAAAATCTCTTTTCTTCCCCTTTTCTTTCAAAACTATTAATAGTCTTCTTCACAAGGATACAGTTCATTATAAAATTGATAGCTGGTAAATAAACATTTGGGGCCAAATTCAGAGTTTATTTAACATTATAAAAAGCCAAAGTAATTTTGTACAGTTCCACAAGTACTTGAACTGAATGGTTTTGGTACATGAAGTTGGCATTTTACTCATTATTGTTTGAAGTTGTTGGTTAGTGGATGTGAGACTGTGGAGGTATTATTGAGGCTTCAAAGCTTTTGTGAATGACTATAGAATACAATTAAAATATTGAATAAGAACATAGAGCTAGATTCTGATCTCCACTAACTCCATATTAAATGCAGAATAACATGACCAATTTTCCTTACATCACAAAACTGACATTGGAAATTGACACTTTTCAGCTCTTTACATTTTTTGATTAATGTAATCACTCATTACCTTAGTGTATAAAGCATGAAATGTAGAATGCTATTCTTAATTCAGATAATGGAAAAAAAATAAAACATAGGTCTAAATTTTTTTTTTTTAAAAAAAAAAAAAGGTCAAATGCAATAAAAATTAATTTTTATTAACTGTTTTTCACTATTTTTTGATATGGAATGAAGTGTAATCTGTTTAACCCAATTATCTTTATTGTTTCCCTTTCTTAAATCAGAGACACCTGGTTTGGGGTGGCAGTGATTCTGTAAGACAGAAATCTTAATTGACTTAGTAGCCTTTGATTCGAAGCAAGGACTTCCTGTTCCTATATGTAAGGGGGAAAGATGAGAGAAGAACGTAAGTGACAAAAGTGGATGAAGAAAGCAAAGCCAAGCTCATGGCCCCCATGAAGATTGATTTGCTAGCCTTCATAGCTAGAGCAGGTGCAAGAATATGGGTTTGCCAAGAAATTTTGTGCTGACAGCATGATGGAAATTCATGCAAATAAGTGTTTCGTGTCACAACTAAGCATTTACTACATTAAAATTATGCTGATTTTATAAAATTAAACTGTCATTTTATGGAGAGAAATATTTAGAGCTGCTGTCTTATAGTATTCAATCACATGTGAACATAAGCACAGGCTGGCTTCAGAATCTTTCCTTCAGAGTCCTTGCTCTTCCTGCTGAGTTCAAGGAGTGTTCCCTTGTGTAATTCCTTCTGCTGATGACTCTTTTGTGCATGTAGCTGCAGAATTTCTGGAGTCTCCGACTTGTAAGGCCATTGCCCATCATGGGAACATAGAATTTACCTCTCTGCTAATATGACACGTTAAACCATCTGGGCAGAATTCTGACTTGAGTTCTATATTGAAAATTACTTCTATCATTTTCCACATTTGCTTTGTTGGATGACATCAAACAAATCAATCAAACGACATCTTTCTTCCTCTTCTTGCTTTTACCTTCCACAACTGATTACTCCGATTGGACTGTACTCCATTTAATTTATGATAGTAATGACTTCAGGATACAGGGCTACTGGTGTACTTATTTTTATTTATTTTTTTCCTGGTGTTTTTGTAGAGTTTCTGCTATTAAAAGAGAATGTAAAACAAGTGTTATATAACACTGCATCATATTGTTTCTTCAAAAGACTTCACCCTAGTATGCTTTCTTGTATTTAAAAATCCCTTTGGAAACAAACCTTGTTTTACAAATGTTCTTGATTTCAACTTAAGGTTGATCTAAAAATCTGATAATCCTAAAAGGGAAGGATTATTTATTATTTTATCTTTACAAAGAAAATATGACATTTCAAAGTACTTTCTAAAATGCAAATAAAATATTTATTTTTTTTTTTTAGTTTTTGACTTTTAAGGGCGATAGATTTTTTTCAATGTCGACTATCTTTATTAGAAAATGTTTTGGTTTTAAAAGGTATTTTATGTCTGAAAAAATCTAGTTTGAAAAACTCTGAAAGGGGACAGGATTTAAAAAAATATTTCCTTTTTTTTTTTTCCTAAAATAATTTTTCTTTAGTTTTATGTGGTTTAACTTAGCTTAGCCAACAATACTATTTCTGGTGGGAAGCTTTTCATATAAATTGTTAGTCATATTTACATTTCAACAAATAATTGAAGGACAGTTCAGATCTAGAGGGTCAAAAAGAGAGCGCTTTCCACCTTATGAAGCTTCCTACTTCATATAATCCTAGTGGAGTATATTTTACATTCAATCCAATTTCATTATTTTTACTAACGTATGCATGCCTCTTTTCTTTCTTTGCCTCTATTTTCTACAAACTAAAATGGAAGAAGTTTTAAAAGTTACATTTGGGGATTTTACTGTGAGGACCTGTCAGATTAACTATTCCAGTGAGTCCCAAAATCCCACAGTATGGTCATAGCCTCTCCACCCTACCCCATCAATAAGATGCAGTGTCGTGTGGGAAGTACATTCCCCTTCCACCTCCCCCCAAAATCTTGATGCTAGTGATTAAATTGTACCTGTAAGAGGACTTCCATTAGGTTAATTGAGAGCGCACCACAGTGGTTTTCTGCTATGACCAGTAATCAAAGCAGCAATTTTATTGCTAAAGTTTCCCTGGGAATATGCGTCTTCTGAAATCCAGGCTGACACCACTATGGCTGCTCGTGGGCTGTTTCTAGGGCTGAGGTTGTTTTTTTTTTTATGGGCAGAAAGTTTCAGACTCCGAGAGGCACGTAATCTTGTTAGAGCTCTTGGGCTTTCTGGCCAGCTCCCGTTTGTGGAAACGGCAGATATGCATCTCCTGGCTTGCAGCAGCAACTACCTAACAGATCTGTATGGCTAACAAAAGCTACCTCACTACTGAATGCTACATCACCACTTGAGTGTTAAAAAACAAATTTTATCTCATTCTTGTGAATCAAGACATACCAAACTTGCCTTTAAAAGTGGTATTTTTTTTTTTTTATTTCACATTGCAGTCATACAATAACCTTATTAAAGCAGTATCACAAGAAAAGAGAAAATATCACAGAAGAGTGTATGAAATTATTCACCATTTAAAATTGTTATTCTTCTTTTCTACTTCCGTCATATTTTCTTTTGAAATTTCTCATCTTATTTAAATCTCACTAAGCATAAAATTCTACTTTTCACAGCTTTAAATTTTCATGGCCTTCTTAGTTGTGCTAAACTCTTTGAGTATGGCAGTATGAATTTGATTGATAGGCAAGGACTATTTCTTCCATTAATAGCTTACTTAGCAAGAATGCAAGGTGTGTATTAGCATCTATTGTTAGTGTTTGCAATTTATCTATTCAGTCTTACATTTTCATCACACTATTCCTCCTGCAGCACCCTTTGCAATCTCAAGAACTTCTGGCCCAGATTAGGATTAATTTTATTTCTTTTCCATGTCAAAATTAAATCTATAGCTCCAGTTTTGACAAGAGAAAATGTAAAAATGAAGCATGGAATATGAAAGTGTTGTAGTAAGTGTTTTAAATTTCAAAATAAATTTTACTGGCACACAGCTAAAATAATAGAAAGTGCATGTGAGTTTTTGTACAGACTGATTATACTCTTTGGGATAATGCATTATTTTCAGGGTTTTTTTCAGTGGAAGAATAGACTTATTTTCCTATTTCCCATCTAGGTACTGGACCACTGCACTTTGTGGAAAGTGGAAGATGGTAAAGTGACTACTTTGTTTTTTTTTTTTCCACTGGAGAGCAGCAACTCTATTGTTGACCCTTTCATTTTTAGTGTATATGGTATGGGAAGGGAAAGTTGCAACTTAAAAAATCTGAGAAGTCCTGTTATTGGTGGTGTCCCTCAGAAATGCTTACTCTTCATATAAATTTGGAAGTGGAAAGTATTTTTACGCTATATTGGGAAGGTTCATTTATGTTAGTCAGAAGTCAATATATTTGGTGATTTTTCTGATAATTTACCACTCTCCGGCATACCTGTAAGGAATGCATTTTCATTTTTCTTATAAGGCATAGATATAAATATTTGTGTATATATGTCTCTGTGTTAGTATATGTGTGTAAATATACACATAGAAACAAAACAAAATAAATAAAAATTTGTCATCCTGAAATTTCTGGCCTAAAGACCAAAGAAATGTAGTTGTCATGAAAGCTTTGTCACAGTTAATGGGGGCACTGTATCATATGAATGACTGAGAATGACTTGATTTTTTTTTTAAATAAGTTGAAGAAAATTAGAGAACTGAGGGTTTTACCTTGATTTCCTAGGAGTATATATATATTTTAAAAAATCAGTATGAGCTTGGTAGGAGAATTTGTAATACTTGGCTTAGCTCTGAGAAAAATAAACATTTTCTTTTTTTCTTTGGGAGATGGAGTGCTTAATCTTGGCAGAACAAAAGGGCCATCTGGGAGGTGAAACTTTAGTAACTCCCGTAGGCTGAAACTCTGAAAGTCAATTAAAAAAAAAAGAAAATCAAGAAAATCTTAGTTTTGCTGCAAATACTTCAGAAGACCAGTGTTCTTCAGAATCAGATTGGGCACAGTTTGGTCTCTGTTTCAAAGATTCACTCAGGCAGCAAGCATGTGAAATAAAGCATCGTTGAGGATGCTGTAGATTTTTCCAATACTTGCAGAAGTAAACAATCCCTAGGTTTTGGCATGGCATGTAGTCCAGCCTCCTATACAAACTGATCATGAAAAGTTATATTGTATACTATGCTAATATGTATCTAAAAACTTGTCCTGATTTTCCACAGTACTCTGAACACACAGCCTCTGACTGACAGCATCTTTAGGAAGCAGATCTCTTTAATTCAGGTGTCTAACTATAAACTTAATGTCTCATGTTAGCTGTTGTATTTTAATAAACAAGACAGTCCCATTTTTTCTTACTTCCCTTTGTCCTCCTCTACATAGTAGTTCTTGTTACAGCATATAAGGGAGGGAGATAAGGAAGGCAATTAATAAGTGAACAGTGAAGGGATGCATTGATCAATGTGTTAACAAGCTCGAAAGCTGCTGTTGTTGTTTGTTCTTAGTTTATGTAACTTAAGCCAGTTAGATAACTGGGATGCTGCACAGCTGCTGACACTCATCTGTGTATTTATGGGACAATTAGCAATTCACTGCACCTTGTCTGCAGGTTCACTTATGTAACTCAGTAATAGTAAAATATTAAAGTCTCTATAATCTGGCTGAAAGCTCTTATTTGCATAACTATTATTCAGGTTGTTTCCGAACAATGGCTGAGTAGGTAAGTCCTTTTCATTGATTAGCTGAGAGCCATTTTAGCCACCTCATTAAGAAATAATCACAATAATTCTTTCTGCTCTGATTGTCTGCTGTTCACAGGAGCTACTGTCCAGACAGGCTGCCAACTATTCCCCCAGATGCTAACTAGTTAATATTTAATTATCATTAGTGATGCTTGAATACCATAATGATGGGTAACACAGGTAACAGAGAAGTAGAGCCTTTTGACTGAGGTGGGAAGGACCGTCAAAAGACATGGTGCTTTCTGTATTCGGGGGTATGTATCCTAGAAGATTAATTCCTTATTCTGTGCTAATGGCAAATCTGAGTCTTAGAACCTTGTGTTTTCTTTATGTTTCCTTTGGCAACAATAGATTTGTTTCTGAGCTTTCCATCATTATGCAAACAAGTATAGCAGAAACATCATGATAAATACTCATACATAAACATAATGATATTTTAGTCATTCTGAGGTGGAAAATGGGGCTTTCCAAACATCTGGCAAAATAGAGAGGAAAAATACAGTAATATCCTCCTTCCCTAATGTTATTAATCTATAATTAGGGCTCTCTAGTGAGTGACCTAAGTGCCAGTCCAGATTTTGAACTGCTCAACAGGGGTTCTGTTTCGCACATGTCAAGCAAGAGATGTCTGCTGGGCTCCTGTTTTGTCTCTCTTGTTTTGGTCCTCACCAGAAATTCCTTTCTGTGTCTGAATGAAGCTAACAGGTAAACAGGTGGAAACACATCTGACAGTTTAGCAGGTGCTGAGGTATTCAGAGTCACTGTGGTGAAATGAAATGAAAATGAAAAATTCTTGTTGATCATGTTAGTTTGTTGCATTATGTTTTGTCTGCAAAACCAAAGAAGTAATAAAGCAAATAGCGGTTGACATCATCTCAAAAGTAAAACTTTATTAAATTTCTAAGTTGCAAGGTTTGGGTTTCAAAGCTCTTTAATGCCACAAACCAAATAAAAATGTGTTTGTGAATCAAAAGGGGTAAAAACAAAGAATTGTTTTAGTTCTTTTTGAAATGGAAAATATTACTCTTCCTGGGGATAAAACCCTCCCAGGAATTTCAAAAGCTCTAACATCAGAGAAAATTTTAGCTAAAGTGAGGCAAAGTCATAAAAGCAGTTCAGCTGGAATTTCTTTAAGTGATAAGCTTTTACTGTCTTTCATATTATCAATTGCTTTTAACACCTTACTAACACCCAGCACACCAAATACTTGATTTTAAGGTGAATTAATTGTTCACTTTATATTTCTGGATAATCTGACATAAAATGATGAGAAATAATTTTACCATCCCTGTGAGAGAAGTGGAGGAAGCTGAGTACATTTTTAAAGAATATTAGTTATAAATTAATGTACAGATATATTTCATAAAGCTCCCTGTGCAAACTGAACTTTCTTTACTTTCATGTGAAGATTATCCAGATAACAATTGTGTCACTGAAGCTTGATTACTAAGTTTATGATAAAATATGACCCCAAATCATTAAAATGTAGAGCTTTATATGAAAAAAAATCATATAAATATTAGGTATCATAGGTGAGCTAAGGATTTTGTTCACTAGATTAAAATGCTGTTTTCCAAACAACATTCATTTGGTGCATTTAATTTCTATTGAGTATCTGCATTTTTATTGCCATTAATTTGTAAGTCTTCAGAGTATAGAGCTTATCTTTTTCCTTGAAAGCATTCTAAAGATTTCATCAGGCACTTTAGTCTATAGTAGCTCTGAAAAATCAAACTAGTTTGACTTAGAAGCATCGAACATACTTTGGCCTCCCATGTTAACAAGTGCAATTACTACTACTAATAAATAGAAGCTAATGCATTTATTAAGAAGAAATTGTGAAATTAATTGAAAAGTGAAGTATGACCATCTCTAAAATTCCTTGGGACTTTCAAAGACTCCTTTCCTAGGAGGAAGAGAAGAGAGTTTAACAAATGAGAGAGTTTATTTTGGTTTGCTTACTGGCTTGGCGTGAACAACAAAAGCTATCTTTATGAAGAGACTTGGTCATAGTGTTTGTGGGTAAGGCTTTGAGACTCTAGAAAACCAAGAAATACCTGCTGCTAGTGAATAGAGCAAGGAAGATTTTCCCTCAGTGGAGGATGACTTGATTGGGAGCACTTTAACAATTTGGACATATGTAATTCCTGATGAGTTGAACCTATGAATGCTGTGGGAGCTGGCTGATGTCATTGCAAGGCCACCCTCAGATATCTTTGAAAGCTCCTGATAATAAGGAGAGGTTCTCAAGGGCTGGAAGACAGAAAATGTTACCCATATTTTCAGGAAGGGCAAGAAGGAAGATCTGGGGTACTACAGGCCAGTCAGCCTCATCTAAGTTCCTGGGGAAGTAATGGAGCCCTCGAAACCTGGAAAAAATTTCCAAACACATGACTGACAGTCATGTGAGAGTAGTCAGTACGGATTTAGAAAGCAGAAACCAAGCTTAACCAACCCGGTAGCCTTTTAGAATGAGGTGACTAGCTTGGTGGATGAGGGAATAGTACGGATGTTGTTCACTGTGACTTTAAAATGACTTTTCATACTGTCTGGCAAACATCTTCACAGAGAAGCTGATGAAGATAAGCGGACAATGAGATGGATCAAAACTTGCGGAACAGCCAGGCCACTGGAAAAGGCCCAGGTTTACCTGCTGTAGCTGCCCCTTATTGAGGTGCAGGGTTGCACTCAATGAACTCAAGAAGTCCCTTCCAATGTTAACCATTCTGTGTTTCTGTAATTCTATGATGAGCGGAACTACATAGTGAGTCACACTTGATCATACGTTAGAAGTTACATTGGGAGAAATATATGTTTATGTCCACCAAAACAATAACAATACCTTTTTTTTTTTTTTTTTTTTTTTTTTTTTTTTTTCAGTACTGAGTATTAGCCTTCCTTCTAGCTTAGTCTTTGGCCCAGTACTCCACTTCTATTTGGACAAACTGTGTGCATCTCTTTGAGCTGTGTCCTCTAGAAAGGTTAATTCACTCATTTTAGGGAAGTATTTGATTTAGGTTGCTCCGGACTAAATGTGTCAATCTTTCTTCCTTGAGGCCTGAAGGTATTTTTTTCAGAACAATAGGACTGTGCCCTTAGTGATTACAATATATCTGATTGATTGGCTGCAATCTATAATACTGCAGGTATGACATTATCCTCTCTCCATAATGCTGTTCTTTGTGAGTTCAGCTGAGGTGCAATTTCATCAGGACTATTTCAGCACTTTGTTTCACTGAGCTTAACCTTAAGGAGGCATTATTGATTTCCTGTCTAAACCACAGTTTTGCAAACTAAAGTAACTAGACGAATGTATCCTTATTATAAAAAAAATAAAAGAAATATATGAAATAAACAAGCTGCTCATTACATGTCTTGAACTAAGTTATATAGATCATAAACCACCTATCCACTATACAGTGGCATTTTTACTGCAGCATAGAGGGAGCTCAGACAAAAGTAAGGGAAAAATTCCAAACTTAAATTCCAAACACAAAAGAAAAACAAACCCCTACCTTTTATGAAGATTGATTATATTGTGTGTAATAGTTTTTAAAAATATGTGCTTTATTTTAATTAATTCTATTTTATCTGACTTAAAATAAATCAAAGCAGGTTGTTAGAGGAAGAGCATAATAAGATTATATGTTTTCTCGACTAAGTTAAATCAGTGCTAACTGAAAAAGGCTTATGCTTTTTTATGGACATTTTTGTTTACAAAAAAGGGGGGGTTGTAAACAAATTGTAAATAAGCTTTTGAAGATTGATGAGATGAGATGACTTTATATTTATATTTTCTGTAATGCTGGAAGATGGGGCATGTATGTATGAACAACAAAACAGAGACAAAAGGATACTTGCCTTTAATGTATTAAATTAAAACAGATACTTGCGTGACTGAAATGATGAAAATATATTCACACCAGTTAATAGGGCCCACTTTTGCAGCATATGGGGAAAAAAGGAGTCAGTGAGACCAGTAATTTATGTTGCTGAGTGTGTGTGTTATAAAATGACAAGACCTATCTCCTAATAGATCATTTTCTTGTCCTTTTCATTTAAAATTTAGAAGGGTAGGAAAGAATTTGAAAGGAAAATTATTTTCACAAATAAGATTTGCATTTATTTCTCTGGACAAGACAGATAAGGCTACAGTAGTAAGTGTAACCAAAGTGAGTCCTCTATTTCCTCGTGCACCACCTCATCTATTGTCTGTGTGGGGCTTTAATTGCTGAAATTCACAGCAGGTATCTGTTACTAAATTACCCAATTCATTAGCCTTGATTCTGGGGAATGAGCAGTCACATGCGTTATAAGGATGAAAGTCAGGCAAGAATATTATTTTATCTTTTCTAGAGACTGTACACAAAATGTCTTGTGGTTGCTTTTAACATCTCTGAGCTTAATTGCTGGCTTAGGTTTGGAACACTTCCACATTGACTGGAGAGTGGAAGGTTTTACTTGAGTGAAAGGTTTCTCGAGGAGAGACTAGCTATTCACAGACAGCTCTGATATTTGGTGAGTTTTCATGAAACATATCTGGTTCTGAACAACAAAAACCAAACGAGGATTACTTTGACTGAAGTTATTAATAGATGGCTGTACTCTCTAGTTAGAATAGCTGTTGTCAGTTTAACTACAGCCTGCATCAGTTGCCGTGATGACCTTATATTCCCATGCTGTAATGGTAGGCAAAACAAAGAATACTACTATAAAGAATAGAAATAGAAGCCCTACAGTTACTATTTCTGATGTTTCAAAACCCATGAAGAATTTTTTTTTTTTTTGAGTTCATCAATTATCAGAAAAGAGTCATAGACTCATTACAACGGCCAGTCCTAATACAGCATATGTAGGTAGGGTAAGAACAAGTCAAAACAAGTTGTGAAAAGAGACACATTACTAAGCATAAGAGTTATTTATTATTAAGCATTGGAGTAAGCATAGTGTAAACTAGATGATTCCAGAGTATTGATTAGCCTGAGCTAAATGTTCTCACAGTTAAGAAAATTGATGGATTATCTCCCAATCCTGTTTTCTCTGGGACTACATGTTAGTATTCACAAGATTAATGGCTTGAAACTTGCTGGGCAAAACTGTTGTCTGTCATTTCTTCCTGGGGAGGGTACCATCCTCAGGAAGTTATCACACTGTTATCACAAATACGTTATCTTTCAGAAGACTGGAAATGTAAGAGTTGGGCTGAAAGTATAAGTCAAGCTATGGATTTCCATGATCTATTATGGAAAGGAATATTAAGGATTAAATACTTCTTAATACTATGATGAGGGAGACAGACATTTCAATCTATTTTATGCAAATTGCAATAATGGGCAATAGTTGACCTATATTTTCAATTTTAAGTGTCTAAGATTATACACTGTTTGTATTAAGAAATAATTGTGCCATTATAAACACAATACACAAAGGCTTGCAAGGACTTATTTTAAAGTATCTATCCCTGAATTAGTTATGTAATTTAGTATATTTATGTAGTCCTTCTAACACAAGAAACTATAAGGGGTTGTATCAAATTTATTATAATTGGAGTCTGAACAATAGCAGAAAGTCTATTAGTAATGGGATCTTAACTAAAGTATGTTTGCAATCTGAAGTAATTGATAGAATTCCTGACAGGCTGGGAAAAAAACATAAATACCCTAAGGAACAACAAAATGGTATTTTACATACTCATATTCATTTCAATATGCCATATTGTCTACAAAATTATATTTGCAGCCTGAGATTTGTCAGTTCTTCCCTTACATATATTGCTAATGTGTTGAAAGGTTTTGATTTGTTTGCCTTTCTCTCCTTTCCTCCATGTCACGTATTCATTCAAAAGTCATAGAAGGACAGTAGAATGAAGGATGGTTTCCTTATTGTCCATGCTTTGACATTGACAGGTTCCTACTAGAAATGAAGATGTGATTTTGTAATTTATCAAAAATATTCTAGATCATTGACAAAGTAGGTATATATTCACCATAACACTTTTCTGAGACAAGACCAAAATAACATGATACAAGACAGAATATAAATAAAATTGATGCTGTTACTTCTTCATCTGACCATCTTCCTAAAGTAAAGGAAACTTTGTGCTATTCTGAGGCATTTTATTTCTTAGTTTTAACTGATGATTAAACTGTAGAGCTATATTATGTATTTACAGAGTAGTACTGCCTGGATTTGAATCTCACTTGAAGTAAACATTCATTTTTAACTTGTAGTGAAAATTTCATTTTACCTGAGTTAACTTTCAAGAGTTCAACGAACTGTGGAGCCTTGTGCATTGACTGATGTATTTTTCATTTTTATAATGAAAGTTTCAGTCTTTTTTTTTTTTTCCCACAATTAACTCGTTTATATTCTTATGCATGTTTCTGAGTTAGATGTGATAATTCCCCATGTAGAAGATGATGGCTGAGTGGCTTATATCTTAGTCATAAATGATCTCCTGTAAGTATTTCTAATTATGACAAAACTGACACAATATGCATAAATAGTTGTTTATAGAATCATAGAATAGTTTGGGTTGGAAGGGACCTTCAAAGGTCATCTAGTCCAACCACCCTGCAAGGAGCAGGGACATCCCTGACTAGATCAGGTTGCTCAGAGCCCCATCCAACCTGGCCTTGAATGTTTCCAGGGATGGGGCATCAACCACCGCTCTGGGCAACCTGTTCCAGTGTTCCACCACCCTCATTAGAACCTCTACGTAGCTAGAGAGCCATTTTAGATTTCTGATTTTTATTGTGTCCCACACAAAGAGAGATAAAAGGGTAACTGGTTTGGATCATGTTAAGACTCCAGTAAGTGGGATGTTTTCTTAGCAGATAGAAACACTGATCTTTTTTCCACCCCATGGGGGATACCTGGCATGGATTCCAGATGTTACACTTGCCAAATAGGGTTTGTAGCTGCAGAGGTGAAACTTGCTCAATCACTCTGTTGAAACCCTTCCATCTTGTAGGATGGAGAGATTGAGAATTACTCTCCTTGGTAGTTTGAGGTTTCTAATCTATTAATTTGTAATCTGTCTCCTAATCCCCATTTAGATGTTACTTAGTAGTTCCTACTGTAAATAAAAAGGACAAAGTGGAAAAAAGATAGAAAAAAGGAAGAATTATTGTTATTTCCAAGGTGTCTAGATAAGTTGTGAAGGTCAAGAAAATAAACTCACAAAGACATACGGACATCTACAGCCTAATCAAATGGGAATTCTTTAAATACCTTTGAGAATATCAGCCTAACTTATTTGCCTGAAGTCAGAGAAAACATATCAAGGTAAGAGATGAACTGGAGTTTTCTGTAACCTTTTACCACTCCTTTAACCACAAGATATATAATCTCAAATGCTTTAAGAGTTAATTTTAATAGATGCTGACAACATAGACTTTTTGTCCCTTGTTGTATTTTCTTATTTCAGGATATTGCAGAGAAGCAAGGTTAGACAGTCAGCTATTACAGCAAATCCACATTTATAAATCTTAGTGGCTTTGCATCTGGCATGGATCAACCATTTTACAGTACTGCCAAGGTTTTTCAAATTTCTTTACGGGTAAGAAGATGGTTGCTCTACATTAGCTGATTTTTCAAGTAAGCAAAAGCATTATCTGTGCTGATAGATTTATGATTAAGGTGGCTGCAGAAATATTCCCACCATCAGTGCATAATGGATACTTTGTCAGTAAGCAGTTTGCCTCCATTCATGAAGGTGCAATTATCAGCTTTGGACTGAAGATAGCTTTCAGTGTTTCATGGATATCTACTGTTTCTTACTGTCTGCATGTGACAGTAATGCATCTGTGGTCTGATCCAAGTAGGTACTTCATACAGATCTGCACTGATTTTGGCTGGGATAGAGGGGTGTTCTAGTTATTGCTGAGCAGTGCTTACACAGTCAAGGTGTTTCTGCTCCTCACACCAGTCCACCAGTGAGCCGGCCAGGGGTGCACAAGAAGGTGGGAGAGGACACAGTTGAGACAGCTGACCCCAAATGACCAAAGGGATATCCCATGCTGTTATGACATCATGCACAACAACAAAACTGGGAGGAAGGAGGAAAGGGGGAGTTATGGTGTTTATCTTCCCAAGTAGCTCTTGCGTGTGATGGAGCCCTGATTTCCTGGGGATGGCTGAATATCTACCTGCTGATGGGAAGTAGTGAATGAACATCTTATTTTGCTTTGCTTGCTTGCGCAGCTTTTGTTTTTCCTCTTAAACTGTCTTTACCTCAACCCATGAGTTTTCTCACTTCTACCTTTCTGACTCTCTACCCTATCCTACTGCAGGACGAGTGAGTGAGCAGCTGGGTGGGACTGAGCTGTCTGCTGGGATCAAAGATCATTTAGTTTCCTTTCAAAGACTTCTCTAAGTCAGGCCTTATGTGCATACTAGTAACTGCACAGGATTTATGGCTGTCCTCTCTAGAAGGGATAAACTTTGCCAAGCTTGGTGAGGTGATTCGTGTCAGAAGTGCCATGACTCTCTTTGATTAAGGGTTATTGCAGCAGTAACGGCATGCATAAGTTTTACTATTCCGAAAACATTCCTTTGCTCAGGCTGTTTAGATTAATGGCAGTATAACCCGTGTCAGTATCAAAATTCTTGCAGTAGCACCATTTATACTGTATTTTGTTATTCTCAGTAAATAATCTTAGTAGTGATATTTAATTCATCATTTGCATTTCATGAGTTGCTACGCCTACAGTTTTGAGGACAGAGTAAATAGGATCAAGATTTCTTAATTATTGTGTTTTAACAGATTGTCTGTGCTTGCTGCTGGGTCACTTCACTTTTTCAAACCAGGAAAATGAATAAATGAAAACTCACTGTATAAAAGCATGTGTGGGGGTAAGTTCATACAGGTTCTCCCTCTGTAGCTCTCTTTATGGGTTAATTAAGTCACGCATAATGGTACTTAAATCTATATAAGATAGTCTGAAGAAATGACTTGCAACAGCTGATCTTGAAAAAAAGTAAAATCTAAGAGAAATCTGGCCTTCTGTACTTTCATATTGTATGAGGAAAAGATGCATTGAGAGTGCATGTCTGTGTACAACTCTCGTACTAGCTAAGTACCTCTGTCTAAGTGTAAGAGGAAATATTTTCTTAAAAAAAAAATATAGGAAATATAGTACCTTCCTTATGGCTAAGTGTTCTGATTGGATTTCTAAATCCTTATCTCTAGCCCTCATAGCAGTTTTCTGGGCAGAGGTATATGAGGGAGCTAGATTTAAATGTCTGACGAGCATATGGCAACATAAAAGCACCAAGATAGTTTCAGGCATCCTGACTGGATTGCTTAAAAAGAAAATGCAAAACAATAAACATAGACTAAATGAAATACCCATCTTAGCCTTTGAATTGCTGTACAAGTTCCAGCTGTGTTACTAAATATGTTCTATCAGGTCACTTTCACCAGGCTTCCTCCAAAGCCAGCAATGAAATGCTGGGGAAGAAGAGGCAGCAGGCAGAGACCCTCTGCCACAGTTCCCTATGGCTCAAGTGCTACACGGCAGCAAGCTGGAGGTGTTCCCTTGACTACCAAAATACTGGATTCTCAGTTATTGGCCTTCTAACTGCTGAGCTTTACGTTTAAAAAAAAAAAGAAAATTCTTCACGGTGAACTCCTCTGCAGCTGGTGAGGGCATCTGTGCTGCAGTCCTGTACTGCAGACCTATTAGCCACCCATTTTTCTCTGACCTTTCCATCCACCGGCTTTTTGAAGCTGCAGGGAGTAAGGGAAGTGCTGGCATTGCGCTTTCCTGGCTGCAGCAGGCGTTCTGGAAGACAGTCTGGGAAACCCGGACCGGCAGCAAAGGGGTTAAAGCACTATGTGTTTTGCACTTGGCTACTAACCTTCCAGCCAGGGGGGAATTGTTCTCCTTTCACTGAAGTTCTTCAATCTCTTCGCATTACTTTTGGTGCTCTATAGCGTTTTAAAAGCTCCCTGATTGACAGACATAGCCCTAGGCAGAGCTCTGCTGGGAGAACGGTGATGTACGGAGCCTCCTCAGCAAAGAGCCACGGCAGAGCAGTTAAATTGAATACAGCGTGGTTTGGGGGTTTGTGAAGCAGTGCAGACTATCCCACCGCTTTTTTTTTTTTTTTTTGTTATTTATATCCAGTTCCCGTCTACGGCTGGGCAATTCAAAAGGATACTTTGAGATTTTAGTTTGGTTTTATTTTTTTTTCCTATGTTTCGTGGCTACTGTGATTTTGCCAGAAAAACTGGGAGTGCCTCCTGCAACCATGGATCAAGAGAGGCGCAGGAGTTCGGAAGTGCTGGAACTTAATTATGGATGAAGAAAGTCTGAACCTGACGTTATATGCCATTGAATGCACTGAAGAGAGAAGCACAAAATGTCATGTGAACTGTTAAATAAAAAAAAGGGGCTAATAGAAATACACACCAAGTACATCAAGTGCAGTTCACTAGCGTGGTGGGGTCCTGTCTTCAAGTTTCTTTAGTTTCTTTATCAGAATAACACCCATAGAATACAAATGATCATAGAATCATAGAATAGTTTGAGTTGGAAGGGACCTTCAAAGGTCATCTAGTCCAACCCCCCTGCAAGAAGCAGGGACATCCCGAACTAGATCAGGTTGCTCAGAGCCTCATCCAGCCTGGCCTTGAATGTTTCCAGGGATGGGGATTTCACCACCTCTCTGGGCAACCTGTTCCAGTGTTCTACAACTCGCATTGTAAAAATTTTTTTCCTAATATCCAATCTAAATCTACCTGCCTCTATTTTAAAACCATTACCCCTAGTCCTATCACAACAGGCCCTACTGAACAGCCTCTCCCCGTCTTTCTTGTAGGCTCCCTTGAGGTACTGGAAGACCACTATCAGGTCTCTCCGGAGCCTCCTCTTCTCCAGGCTGAACAGCCCCAACTCTCTCAGCCTGTCCTTACAGGAAAGGTGCTCCAGCCCTCTGATCATCTTCGTGGCCCTCCTCTGGACCTTCTCCAACTGGTCCATGTCCTTCTTATGTTGGGGGCTCCAGAACTGGACACAGTACTCGAGGCGGGGTCTCACCAGGGCAGAGTAGAGGGGGAGAATCACCTCCCTCGACCTGCTGGCCATGGTCCTCTTGATGCAGCCCAGGATGTGGTTGGCCTTCTAGGCCGCAAGGGCGCATTGCCGGCTCATGTTGAGCTTCTCGTCCACCAGCACTCCCAAGTCCTTCTCCTCAGCGCTGCTCTCGATCCATTCTCCACCCAGCCTGTATTTGTGCCTGGGATTGCCATGACCCATGTGCAGGACCTTGCACTTGGCCTGGTTGAACTGAAGTTGGCAAGGGCCCACCTCTCCAGCCTGTCCAGGTCCCTCTGGATGGCATCCCTCCCTTCGAGCGTGTTGACGGTACCACACAGCTTGGTGTCATCAGTGAACTTGCTGAGGGTGCACTCTATCCCACTGTCCATGTCGCTGACAAAGATGTTGGACAGGGCTGGGCCCAACACAGACCTCTGAGGGATGCCACTCGTGATCGGTCTCCACGTGGACATCGAGCCGTTGACCACCACTCTCTGAGTGCGGCCATCCAGCCAACTCCTCCCACCGAATGGTCCATCCATCAAACCCATGCCTCTCTAGTTTAGAGAGAAGGATGTCATGTGGGACAGTGTCAAAAGCTTTGCACAAGTCCAGGTAGATGATATCCGTTGCTCATCCCTTGTCCACCAATGCTGTCACCCCGTAATAAAAGGCCACCAAATTGGTCAGGCACGATCTGCCCTTGATGAAGCCATGTTGGCTGTCACCAACCACCTCCTTGCTCTCCATGTGCCTTAGCATGGTTTCCAGGAGGATCTGCTCCATGGCCTTGCCAGGCACAGAGGTGAGGCTGACCGGCCTGTAGTTGCCTTGGTATTACTTGTTCCCCTTTTTAAAAATAGGGGTTATGTTCCCTGTCTTCCAGTCATCGGAGACCTCACCAGACCACCACGACTTCTCAAATATGATGGCCAGTGGCTTGGCAACTTCCTCCGCCAGTTCGCTGAGGACCTGCGGATGGATCTCATCAGGTCCCATGGACCTGTGCACCTTCATGTCTCTCAGATTGAGAGACTTGAACTTGAACCTGCTCTTCAAGTACAGTGGGTGGTTCTTCATCCTCCCAGTCCCTGCTTGTGCCTTCTACAGCTTGGGTGGTGAGACAAGAACCCTTATCGGTGAAGACTGAGGCAAAAAAGTCATTGAGTACCTCAGCCTTCTCTATGTTCCGGGTAACCAGGACACCCGTTTCCTTCTGGAGGGGGCCTACATTCTCCTTGGATTTTCTTTTGTCCCCTACATACCTATAGAAGCTTTTCTTGTTGCTTTTTATATCCCTGGCCAGGTTCAATTCCGTCAGGGCTTTAGCCTTCTTCACCCGATCCCTGGCAACTCGCACAGCCTCTTTGTAGTCCTCCCAGGCTACCTGTCTCGACTTCCATCCTCTGTAGGCTTTCCTCTTCGCTTTCAGTTAGTCCAGGAGCTCCTTGCTCATCCATATGGGCCTCCTAGCCTTTTTGCTTGACTTTTTCCTCATTGGGATGCACCTCTGCTGAGCTTGGAGGAGGTGCTCCTTGAATGTGGACCATCTTTCCTGGGCCCCTCTTCCCTCCAGGGCCGCCTCCCATGGCACTTTGCCCATGAGGTCCCTGAAGAGGCTGAAGTCTGCCTTCTTGAAGTCTAGGGCTGAGAGCTTGCTGTGCAGTTTCCTTGCTGCCCTGTGGATCTTGAACTCCACTGTGTTGTGGTCACTGCAGGCAAGGCTGTCCTTAAGTTTCCCGTCCCCCACCAGTCTTTCCCTGTTGGTGAGCACAAGGTCGAGCATGGCACCCCTCCTTGTCGGCTCCTCTATCGCCTGCAGGAGGACGTTATCGTCCACACATTCCAGGAACCTCCTGGACTGCCTGTGCCCTGCCTTTTTCTCTCTGCAACAGATGTCAGGGTGGTTGAAGTCCCCCATGAGGACTAGGGATTGTGACCGTGAGGCTGCTCCTCTCTGGCTATAGAACGCCCCATCTGCTCTGTCCTCCTGGCCAGGCGGCCTGTAAGAGACCCCCACCGTAACGCCCCTGTCCTCTAATCTTGACCCATAAACTCTCTGTCAGCTCCTCCTCCGTCCCCAGGTGGAGCTT
>WHYT01017797.1:439567-454200 GCA_009806455.1 Tetrax tetrax
CTCCTCTTCTCCAGGCTGAACAGCCCCAACTCTCTCAGCCTGTCCTTATAGGAAAGGTGCTCCAGCCCTCTGATCATCTTCGTGGCCCTCCTCTGGACCTTCTCCAACTGGTCCATGTCCTTCTTATGTTGGGGTCTCCAGAACTGGACACAGTACTCCAGGTGGGGTCTCACCAGGGCAGAGTAGAGGGGGAGAATCACCTCCCTCGACCTGCTGGCCATGGTCCTCTTGATGAGCCCAGGATGTGGTTGGCCTTCTAGGCTGCAAGACTGCATTGCCGGCTCGTGTTGAGCTTCTCGTCCACAAGCACTCCCAAGTCCTTCTCCTCAGGGCTGCTCTCAATCCATTCTCCGCCCAGCCTGTATTTGTGCCTGGGATTGCCATGACCCAGGTGCAGGACCTTGCACTTGGCCTGGTTGAACTTCATGAGGTTGGCACGGGCCCACCTCTCCAGCCTGTCAAGGTCCCTCTGGATGGCATCCCTCCCTTCTAGCGTGTTGACGGTACCACACAGCTTGGTGTCATTGGTCAGCTTGCTGAGGGTGCACTCTATCCCACTGTCCATGTCACTGACAAAGATGTTGGACAGGGCTGGGCCCAACACAGACCTCTGAGGGATGCCACTCGTGATTGGTCTCCACGTGGACATTGAGCTGTTGACCACGACTTTCTGAGTGCGGCCATCCAGCCAACTCCTTACCCACCGAATGGTCCGTCCATCAAACCCATGCCTCTCTAGTTTAGAGAGAAGTATGTCATGTGGGACAGTGTCAAAAGCTTTGCACAAGTCCAGGCAGATTATATCCGTTGCTCGTCCCTTGTCCACCAATGCTGTCACCCCGTAATAAAAGGCCACAAAATTGGTCAGGCACGATCTGCCCTTGATGAAGCCATGTTGGCTGTCACCAACCACCTCCTTGCTCTCCATGTGCCTTAGCATGGTTTCCAGGAGGATCTGCTCCATGACCTTGCCAGGCACAGAGGTGAGGCTGACCGGCCTGTAGTTGCCTTGGTATTACTTGTTCCCCTTTTTAAAAATAGGGGTTATGTTCCCTGTCTTCCAGTCATCGGAGACCTCACCAGACCACCACGACTTCTCAAATATGATGGCCAGTGGCTTGGCAACTTCCTCCACCAGTTCGCTGAGGACCCGCGGATGGATCTCATCAGGTCCCATGGACTTGTGCACCTTCATGTCCCTCAGATGTTCCTGAACCTGCTCTTCGAGTACAGTGGGTGGTTCTTCATCCTCCCAGTCCCTGCTTGTGCCTTCTACAGCTTGGGTGGTGAGACAAGAGCCCTTATCTGTGAAGAATGAGGTAAAAAAGTCATTGAGTACCTCAGCCTTCTCTATGTTCCGGGTAACCAGGACACCAGTTTCTTTCCGGAGGGGGCCTACATTCTCCTTGGATTTTCTTTTGTCCCCTACATACCTATAGAAGCTTTTCTTGTTGCTTTTTATACCCCTGGCCAGATTCAATTCCATCAGGGCTTTAGCCTTCCTCACCCGATCCCTGGCCACTCACACAGCCTCTTTGTAGTCCTCCCAGTCTACCTGTCTCAACTTCCATCCTCTGTAGGCTTTCCTCTTCGCTTTCAGTTGGTCCAGGAGCTCCTTGCTCATCCATGCAGGCCTCCTAGCATTTTTGCTTGACTTTTTCCTCATCGGGATGCACCTCTGCTGAGCTTGGAGGAAATGCTCCTTGAATGTGGACCAACTTTCCTGGCCCCCTCTTCCCTCCAAGGCCGCCTCCCATGGCACTTTGCCCATGAGGTCCCTGAAGAGGCTGAAGTCTGCCTTCTTGAACTCTAGGGCTGAGAGCTTGCTGTGCAGTTTCCTCGCTGCCCTGTGGATCTTGAACTCCACTGTGTTGTGGTCACTGCAGCCAAGGCTGTCCTTAAGTTTCACATCCCCCACCAGTCTTTCCCTGTTGGTGAGCACAAGGTCAAGCATGGCACCCCTCCTTGTTGACTCCTCTATCGCCTGCAGGAGGACGTTATTGTCCACACATTCCAGAAACCTCCTGGACTGCCTGTGCCCTGCCTTGTTGTCTCTCCAACAGATGTCAGGGTGGTTGAAGTCCCCCATGAGGACCAGGGCTTGTGACCGTGAGGCTGCTCCTCTCTGGCTATAGAACGCCCCATCTGCTCTGTCCTCCTGGCCAGGCAGCCTGTAAGAGACCCCCACTGTAACGCCCCTGTCCTCTAATCTTGACCCATAAACTCTCTGTCAGCTCCTCCTCCGTCCCCAGGTGGAGCTTCACACACTCCAGCTGGTTGCTGACACAGAGAGTGACTCCCCCTCCTCGTCTCCCCTTCCTGTCCTTTCTAAAAAGCCTATACCCCTCCATGTTGATGCTCCGGTCATACGAGTTGTCCCACCATGTCTCCAAGATGCCAACAAGGTCGTAGGCCTGCTCGTGTGAACGCATCTCCAGCTCTTCCTGTTTATTTCCCATGCTGCGTGCGTTGGTATAGAAACACTTCAGCTGGGCCCCAAGCAAAGCCGACTTGCTGGCTGGAGTGACAGGAGTTATTTTGGACTGCAGTTTAAGTTCATTTGCACTTACCTGAGATCCTTCCTCAGCTTCTCGACCCTCGGTGCTGGCACTGGCGCCATGCTGACAGCAGTGGGCTGAACTGTGCTCCCCCTCCCCCAGCAACACTAGTTTGAAGCCCTCTGGATGAGTCTGGCAAGTCGTCGTCCAAGCACGCTCTTCCCCTTCTCAGTTAGGTGCATGCCATCTGCCCCTAGCAGCCCGGGCTTCTGATAATGCAAATGGAAAGTTTGTACCCATTGTACCTAAGAATATTTTACTCTGGATGAAAAATATTGAAGTGTCTTGAGTACAACTTAGAAAAACATTTTTTTTTTTTTATAAAGGATCATGAGCAGATAGGAGTTCTTACCTCATTTTAATCCCTTTTGAAGGTAGAATTAAAATGCTCACTTGCACTAGATAGTTTTTCACCATATATTTTTTTCTTTTTTTATTAAGACCCAAAATGTTGCCCTAAATATAGAACAGGAAGTGCAGTTATTTTTCTAGGGTATTTTTTTTTCCTTCTTCAAAACTTGTTAGGTGTTTCAGGCTCCCAATTGTAAATCCTTTCTGTTTAGATACTTCAGCATACATCTGAAAAATAAGAATTTGTATGTTATTTATTTTTCATGGATAGTAATAATATTATTCATAAGGAAAATATAACCTTTGGTAGTGTTTGAAAATGGAAAATATATGTGGTTAGGTACTTTACTGTTTCTTCTTTTCTGAGGTCCATATCAAGTAACTGATTTTTAAGCAGATCTCTTTATTGATTTGGTAGAAACTTCTGCTTAAAAATCAGTGACACAATATGGCCCTAACAAAGTGATGAATTCCATAGTGATATAAATTGTATTTTTATTTTTAAAATGTAAAATACATCCATCTTAAATCCTACAAACAGTATTTCTTGCACCTGACAACTAGCAGACCATAGAGTAGGCTGGCACTTCATTCCTGCATTGTAGGTCTTAATGAGACAAGATTATTAATTTATTCTTAAGTCTTCAATCCACTGTGGGATGTAAAATTTATTAGCATAGAACTGTGGTTTATGTAAATATTGGTTGTCAGAAAACAACTTCAATCCTATTCTATTCAAGTTAGTGCAACATGCAGCCTGCCAGCCATTCACCCCTAATGAAGAAGAGACCTGGAAGGGAAAGTGTATTCATTCAAGAGATGTCCTGGGCCTTATGAAAGTGAGAAGGTTCAGTTTTAACACCTGCATCAGGGCCAGCATAGGCAAGGGAGCTTTAGGAAACCCATTAAGCCATTTTCTCTATTAAATAAAGATCAACAGCTTGGAGAGGTGGGGAAAAATAAACACTAAAGACTTAATGTTGCCTCAGTACTTACTGCTGCCCACTTGAAAATGAATGTGGATGATATATTATTGTTTATTGTCTAATTCTATATTCTAGAATAGCTTTATTTGTTTCATCATGAACTCCATAGATTTAGCAGTCTTCATAGTGTCTTTATTGGGGCCTGGATCACAGCATTTTTAGATGGTATGAGTGCTCATTTTCACCAGTTTTTATCGCTGCTGAATTTGGCACAAAGTTGCAAATGACAGCTAGAGTTACATTTTATTGAACTTGCTTCATACTTCATAATGTTTAAATATTTACATCCCTAATATTTAAATATTTACATCTTTTAGCACTGTTATTTTATTAATTGCAGGCAATGATTCAGAACATTTCATAAGTACAAAACGAAAGCACCTCTGTTAATTATACTGTGGCTAGAAAACACAGTATATTTTCCTATCTGTCTTTCTGTTAAAATGATCTGTGCTGGTATAAACAGAGCAATGTGAAAGCATAACAATTCTTTTAGGTTTTGGTTTTTTTTTTTTTCTTCTTTGCTGATGGCATTGGCTGCTACAAGGCTCACCAGAGTTTTAGTTGTCACTTTGATGAGATAGTCCTGTCTCAGCCCTGTAGTTAGTTAGCACTGATTTATTTTTAATCTGTGTACCTGGCATTTGTCAGTATAAATGAGTATCACTATCTTATCTTACTGACTTCTGTATTGTTTCATTTTCTATGCTGACTGTAATTCCATCATTTTCTCTGTATATCAGGATTGCATTTTTAAATGTACTTTACAGTAGTCCTGAAGAACAGCACAGCTATCATTTTGGTACAAGGCTTGTTGTGAGAAGAGAATGCCAGTTATAGACTTCATATGGTGTGTTGGCAGCTTTGTGGTATTTAAGCTGTATGGGCACTGTTTCCCATTTTTTATTTCCCATGGAATTCATACAAATCTATCCTCTAGAGTCCAAGGTTCAGTATAAACTTTGTTCAAGTTTACCCACAGACAGAAGGGGATGCTTCCAAGAAGCTTTTTTGGCAGAGACAAAAAGCAAAGAATTCCTGCTCCGGGCAGTAGAATGGAAGTGTGCCTCCCCTGTTCCCCTATATTTTCTTGTAGTGGATGGGAATATGAGCAAATGTATCGATGTACACGAATGTAGCAAAGTGAGTAATGCGGATGGGAATATGGGTGAACGTATCAAAGCAAACAGGACCTGAGCACAATGGACAAAGCGAGAATATGTGCTGAGAAGCAACAGTATGAAAAAGTGCGTGATGAAGAACAATGATACAACGTCAATCAAGAGCATAAAGCTAATTGGACAAATAGTGGGGTGGTAGAGCTCGTGCAAAATAGTTGCCCTATAGGAACAGAAATCGTAGACAAAGAGCGTCTGGGTAAAGAGTATAAAACACTGCTGTAAAAATAAACTTTGGTCTTTTGGGCTCACTTGCCGTCTTGCCCGTTACTCTGTCTTGCCAATACGCCGCATTTTCTCTGTAAATCCAAAGTAAATATTTTTGACATCACAGATGGGTAGCAGTTTTGTCCGATAACCAGGTCACAAAACAAAGGCTACAGGCCTATCCTCAGATGCAAAGGTAATGCTAAGCACAGCAAGAATGAGCTATTTCTGTAATAACTGTACAATCTTCTAGAGCAGCTCAGTGCTACAATAAAAATAGCAATCTCTTTTAAAATTGTGATTCCTAATCTTTTTCTCTGTCTCTAGAAACTAACTAGGTGTGAGAATTTTGATGAACACTTCAATGTAATTTTATGTAATTTGATGTTGCCATGTAAATCTCTTTTATAGGTCCCTTTAGATGGAATTTAATGCGGCAAAAACCTTGTCATCAGAAGGATTAATGCCTACATTAGCATTTCTGCAATAAAATCAGAAGCTAAGTGGTGGAGGCCACAGACACCTCAAACCTGGATTCCTCTGCTCTACATTAAGTGCTGGAGTTTTCATTACTTGCTGTAGTGAAGCTGTTGCCAATGCTTACAAGGAACTGCTTATCCCTGCTTCTCTGGGTCCTATTTGATGGAGGTCTCCTAACACAACTGCATCCCCAACCACAGCAGACTTTAGAAGCAGAGTCAAGAGAAAATGTTGTCCCAGTGCCAGGAAGGAGGTCATCTGCCCAGCGAGTCAAACGAGGCTGGGTGTGGAATCAGTTTTTTGTGCTGGAGGAGTACATGGGCTCTGAACCTCAGTATGTTGGAAAGGTAATTTTCTACTCTTTCTTTAAAAGTTGAAATTACACCAGCAAATAGTGGAATGTGCTATAAATGTCTACCTGTTTCTCGTGGGGCAAACATTGTTCAACTGACAGTAGTTCCCTCCGTTCCTCTCCTTCACCATTCAACCTCTCATGTAGCCACTAGAGACATTATTATTATTTTCAGTGTGCACAAGTTTATAAATTTTACTTTCTACCTTTGTATGTTTGTCATCTTTCCTTATTCTTGGTTTTGGAATAAAACAAAACAAAACATCGGAGTTCTGAGATAAGTTTGTGGTGCACAACTAACTTTAATTGGATCTACTGTAATAGCATGCTTGAGTTTTAACCATGAATGTCAGACTGATATGAGAGAGAATTTTAAACCAGAAATCTCTAGCCCAGAATGCAGAGTAATTTCTGTGATTAGTACAGATACTTCAAGTCAGTTTTCAGCTAATGAAAATACCTGCTTTTTTTTCTCTGTTATTTTATATCTCAGCATTGTTTGCTTTTATTTCTGATTGTTCAGATTGTTTTCAAGTATTTCTAGTATGTTTTGTTACTTCGTAATTCAAACTGTTGCGTTATGGCTTTTATACTCTGTGTGCAGACGTGCTCACTCACACATGCAGAGAATTTATGCAATTCTCTCTCTTTTTTATATGACCACTGTTTCTGTTTGAGGGATGGGGGAGTGAATTTAGATAATAGAGTTTTCAGAAAGGAGAGCTGAAAATGAGACGAAAATGAGACATGAAAAAAATAGTAGCATAGTATATAATTGTATGCTACATATAATTTTCAGTTTAAGTAAAGGCTCTTACTCAATGAAAAGAAGAGGTCAAGGATTCATTTCATGGGTCCCCAAATACTACTTTCCTAGACAGTGAGGTTCAAATTCATCTACCATGAAAATGAGGCATCATGGTTCAGTTTTTACTCTAATACCATTTTTAAGGGTTTGGGTTTTTTTAATGTAAAATCTGAAAATGTGGGGTTTATTTCTAAATATAAATAAAATGCAAAAAATTATTTTTTCCTCCTACCCTTCCAGGAAACTGTTGAGTAGAGGATATATAAATAAAACAGCAAAGACTACATGTGGTTCACTCGATGATTTGATAAACCAGCCAAAAATGTATTTGGATATTACACATGTAGGCATTAGCATGGTTGATGCAAACTACAGATTCTCTAACACTTCTCTTTGTTCTGGTCCCTCACTGAAGTTGCAAACAAGGACTCTAATCACATTCAATGCAGTAGCATAGGCAATGTGATTGCTCTCCTTTTTGCCTCAGAAGACAGAGATGTTATTGCTGCAGTGCCGTAATTCATTAGTCTTTATTCCTTTATGTAAGATAGTCTGGATAGTAATTTAGGGTCAGTCCTAGGTTGCCAAAATCATATTAATTTTGCATAAAATTGACTATTATAAATACATTTGCATTTGAGCTTTTAAGCAACATCAGAACTAATGGGATGTTTTCATTAAGAGTAAAAACTTACCACATCATAAATTTATCTGGCATGTTTTTGACTCTTAAGATTTTTTGAACTGTTACAATTTGCAGAAAAGACACTTTTCAAATATGAGGAAAGATGTAATTGCAGTGTAGCACACAATAGTGGTGTTTCTTGACAGGATCTCATATACCACTGTTACCTAATAAATAAAATACAGAAGGTTCTTGATGGTGAAACACAAAATAAATTAGGATGTTTAATTAGTACATCGGTAACATTAAGTCAGTGCTTCCAGAATAGTGCAATTCATTCTAGATGATAATTTTTTTTTCAAAAATGTTTTACTTGCTAAGCATCCTTTTTATGTTTACTGTATTTTTCAATCTATATTACCTATTTGCTTCAATATACCAGAAAGAACCTGCTGGTTTTTGGATAAGTCTTCTTGGCCTAATCTTTTAAAAACAAACAAACAAACAAAAAAAAACCCACCCTAAACAAAGATGAAGATATTATTTTCCCCGTATCTTCCACAAAGCTCTCAAATAAAGTAGAGCACTGAATGAGAGAAGTTCTTTAAGAAAATTGTGCTTTTAGATTCAGATTCTGAAAACCATGCTTAAAATAAATTCAAACCATTGTCAAAAAACTGAAATACACTCAACACTGGCTAATCAATATCTTTAGGTCTCATGTAATTTTTTAATATCACAGAGAAAATTTTTAATGTATGAAATGTAATTGAGTTCTTGACTGATTGCAGAAATAGATTTGATATATATTTACCATAATTCAGCTTTATTCCAAAATAATATATTTTCAAAGTAATTCTTTTTATAATCCTACTGTAATATATTTTAAAGTGATATTAAGTATGTGATAAAGTGCAAGATATTTCACGTGACCTGCAATCGTAAGATTTTTATCTTCTTCCAGCTATGATACCCAGACACAATTTAATGACATGTGCATTGTCATTTATATTACTTACTATAGAACTGCTACACTAACAATGTCACAGTAATTTATAAATCTAAGTTTAATGTGTCTATTAAATCAGTTGACAATTTCATTAAACAGTTAGGGATGACTGGATAATTTTGGAAGCCACCTGTAAGAGAACACAGATTAACAGCAATAATGTCAGCTGTTATCAGCCAATTCACTTAATTCATTTTATGCTTGTTTTTAGAATACTATCTCAAGAAGTGTCAGGCTGCAAATCAAAATATAGTTTAGAAACTGATGGGGATTAGTCTAGCTCACAGTTAGAGATCTTGAAATAGTGCTTCATGTTGACACATTAAAAGCCTTTTAACCTAAATATTAAATCAAAATTTGGAAATCTCCTGCTTGTGTAATATGGAAGAGCCATAAAAATCCATCAGATTACCAAACAAAAGATCGCCTCCTTTAGTAGAGATCCATGTAAGCAGATCCAGGCTCAAAAGCAAAATTGGAATATGGTGTTGCCGTGTGACCCATGAGAATTGAAGAGACTGTGGAAGGCTTGCTGTAAAATAAGGCTTACTCATATACTTACTTTGTACTTTATATGTTTTCCTGGTACTGTGAAGCTGCAGAAGGCCATGCAAAAGAACATATGTGTGGATTAAGACAAAGTTCATTATTTTTTTTTTTTGTGCTGAATCTCAGTCCTCACTGAATAGTAACAGAAATCATCAGAGTATCAGATCCTCAAGCATGGCCATGTCTCAACATGGTTTATAACCCCTAACAAGGTAGCAGTTTTAATTGCCCTTATGCAAGGGTAGCTCAAGGGAGTGCAGCCCCACCAGAACATTATAAATCTTGCTGTAACCTTTCTTTATTCTCGTGTTTCGATAGTGGCATGCAGGGGCAGCACAATAAAATGAAAGTTCAAGAGAACAAAATAGGTGAGACCAACAGAGGTTCTTCATTATGAAGATAATACTAACAAAAGTTTTTTAGTTGTTATACATATAGCTTGCTTCTACTTATATATGTGTCTTTGAATTCCTAGCATGTAAATGCATTACATCTTTATTATGTTGTATACCTGCACAGTTGCTCTTAGTAAGGGTTTTTGCTGACTGTCCTCAAACTTGCAGAGACAGGCATTTGGCAACTTGTACTGAACACAGACTGAGTGCGTAAGAAAAGACTGCAAAGTTCTCTTTGAGATAATGGCCATTTTTCTTCTGTTTTCCAGTGTGCAACAGCTAAATAGTCTCAACTTGCCAGATATTATCTTGCTAATAAGTAACTTCTAAGTTTTGCAACATTTTGTTCTTCAAACCTCCATTACATTATATATGCTACTACAGATTTTTTTTTTTATGATCCCCACCAGCTGAAAAATGTAATAGTCATGACCACCCTATGGCAGTACAAGGTGCACATAACAATATGTTATTTTTCGTCTGACTCAGTCCTGAGAAAGCCTCATCATCTTTGGAAATATCCCCATATATCAAGGCAGAAATAGTGATGACTGGGAGGAAGCAGAGCTCTATATCTGTGACCAGAACAGAGTGCTTTTCTGAAACCTAATAATTTATCCTCTGCATCTGAAATACGAGCACAGAACTCATTTATGCATTTTATAGTGGATAGTTTTTAATATAATGAAAAGAATGTTGACCACTTTCCATCAGGCTTAAATCAACACCTCCTTCTCAATGTACACTCAGATTTTACAGTTATTTTCCCTCTCAGGTGAGTGTCTGGATGACAGGGCAGTCTGTGAAGGAAATTTTGCACTGCTTGTGCAGAATCTATTCTCAGACAAAAAAAAATTACAGTGCTGTGGTTATTTTGGTATTATTCACAAGCACTGAGTTAACTTGAAAGAAAAAATAAAATTAAAGGAAAATAAATACATGCAGTGAATTTGAGCTACTGCCCTTTGAAGGAAAAAAAAAAACAACTTAAATCTCTGTTCATAATTGTACCTTGATTAATCTTGATAACATTGATAAAAAATATATTTCTACTAGATTTCTGCTAAGAAGGTCACAATAATATTTCATTTAGAGCTGTCATAAAGGTTTTTCCTAGCTTATCAGATTCTATGCACACAACTGAAGTAACAATACTAGAGAGACCTGTGTATCATTTCCATTAGATATTTGCACAGTGCCATCTTCAATGAGAGGAGAGTTGTTTCAGGAATCACTGCTAGTAATGTGCTAATTGAGTCCCATGATGTAGAACATCAAAGTTACTCATTTCTGGATGATTTTAATATGAACGATCTTCCAAATAGTATTTATGTGAGCTCTTTCAGTACATCTTTAACCCACAGGAATTTGTATACCCACCTCTGTCTGCAGGCGTCATTGTGAAATTCTTGTTGAGCCTTAGTGGTCCTTACATGATAATTTAAAGCATGATCAGACATGATCACATTAGCCTGACTAACTAAACTGAATGAGTTTATATGGTACATATTTTCAAGTAAAAGCATTGTCAAAATTTATTACAGATAAGAAAATGAGGAGAAATGAAACAGTGAAAAAAAAAAAGTGTAAGATAAATCAGAACAGGGGGCAGAACTCCAGACTTCTCATCTTGCTGTGTTGAGCTGAGACCTTTGTCTCTCTCACTTACATCTGGCTGATGAAAAAAAAGTGATGGTTTCAAAAGCTTTGCATCCTGTATATTACATAAAGTATGAGAGACACAAAGCAATTTTGACAGCTGCACGTGAAAGTGTGAGAAGGAAATAGAACCACAGAAACACAGAACTCCCATAAGCAAATCAGACTTGCATTTAATGTTTGCTTTTGCAAGCTTATCTCTCTACAAGATGTATAAAGACCTAGTTTTATTGTCACGTGCGGTAGAGGTGAACAACTTAAAACAGAACATTTCTCACCTACCTAGCAGCTTCACTTATTTATTGATTTACTTAGGTAGCTCATAGTGGGAAAATTAGAAGCAAAATACTGATAGTAGCAATGCCTTTTGCCTGTGATCCTTGCATTCATTAAAATTATATGAGGTATTTGGAGATGAAACAGATGAGAACTATGTTTTCATTAATTGCATGAGAGAGGAGAATGAGTCAATTCAGGACTAAGATCAAAATAAAAAAGAATTATCAACTTCTTGAGCTGTAAATCACATTTTAGGAGATGTAAAAGGTTTTACTTACTGTTCTGGACTGCTAAGGAGGTCACAAATAGTAGTAGTTAAAACTCGAGCTCAGCTGGCTCCATTGGCTGAGAATTCAGTGATAAGTGTAGGAGACTGAACAGCTTGCAGAGATTGTTAATATGAAGTCATCAGCTCTCGCAAGGCCTCTGAACACAATTGAGTGGATGGTGCTACTGGTACTAGCACGTTTCTGAAGTTTATGTTGTCATTGAACATGGAGAACTACAAATTATATTGTAGAAATTAAACTGCTAAGGAAAAGCCTTGTATCTATTGTAGTTTTATTTGAAATGTTTTTGTATAAAAGGATTCATCCAGATAGGAAGATAATTTGAACTAGGAAAAAAAGTGAAAGGATAGTTTAAAAAAAAAGATTTACAAAATATTTTGAGAGGTTTGAGGGGATGGACAAACCAAAACATAGTCTATCTTTTAATCCAAGTGAATTTGAAAATTTTAAATTTGTTTAATCTAAATTGACTGAGAATTGGTGACTCACATGGAAGCTGTAAACATAGTGTTTCTGATACTCAAATCAGACATAGGCACGTATTAGGTGTGTGAGCAACTCAAAACTGAATTTATAACTAGTGATACTCTAGGTCATCAATTACAAGTGAACTGAAGTTCAACAAGGCCAAGTGCAAGGTCCTGCATATGGGTTGGGGCAATCTCAGGCACAAATACAGGTTGGTGATGAGTGGATTGAGAGCAGCCCTGCTGAGAATATTGGTGGATGAAAAACTGAATATGAGCCCGCAATGTGCGCTCACAGCTCCTAAGCCCATCATATCCTGGCTGCATCAAAAGATGTGTCGCCAGCAGATTGAGGGAGGTGATTCTGCCCCGCAGCCTGACTCTCATGAGACCTCACCTGGAGTACTGCGTCCAGCTCTGGGGTCCCCAGTGTAAGACAGACATGCATCTGCTCAAGTAGGTCCAGAGAAAGGCCACAAAGATGATAAGAGGGCAGGAGCACCTCTCCTGTGAGGACAGGCTGAGAGAGTTATGGCTGTTCAGCCTGGAGAAGAGAAGGCTCCAGCAGCCTTCCAGTATCTAAAAGCGGCCTACAAGAAACATGGGGAGGGACTCTTTATCAGGGAGTGTAGTGGTAAGACAAGAGGTAATGTCTTTAAACTGAAGGAGAGTAAATTTAGTTTAGATATTAGGAAGAAATGCTTTACTGTGCGGGTAGTGTGGCACTGGAACAGGTTCCCCAGAGAAGCTGTGGAAGTCCCATCCCTGGAAGTGTTCAAGGCCAGATTGGATGGGGGTTTAAGTCACCTGGTCTAAGTGGAAGATGTCCCTACCCATGGCAGGGGAATTGGAACTAGATGATCTTTAAGGTCCCTTCCAACCCAAACCATTCTATGCAGGAGCAACTAGCTGAGATCACAAGATCTCCTTTCTGGAAGAGCATCAGAATTCTGAGTAGGATATTAAACAGAATTATCCAAATAGCAAAATATGGAAAAATTTAAAAACCTATAGACATTCCTATAGCTGGAAAATAATGTGTAAACCAAAGTAACAAGGAGGTTCAGAAATTGAATTAAATTTTTTGTCGCTACAACCTGCGAGGCATTATAAAACAAGAGGATAGCATAGTACCTCACTGAACCATACTAAGAAATATAAATTCTCAATAGCGAAAGTCAAGTTATAGAGAGATATTAATGAAAGAATTGCCAGATGACAGGAAACTAGTTTAAAGCTCAGAATTTCAAATCTATGAAACAGGTTATTTTTTCAAAATATGGAATTTTGTTTCCTTTGCTTATTTTATGGCGACTTGGTACTATTTGCAAAATAATTATAACAGCAAGCTTCAGAAATTTAAATTAATAAAATTTGTTTCATAATTTCACATAAAATTAAAAAACAGATGTTAAAATGTCAATATTTACATGATTTGATTTTTTTTAAAAAAAATGAAATACATGGAATTATTTACATTTTAGGAAAACATAATATGAGAAATCACCACTGAAATTAAAAACAATATATGAAATAAAATGCATTAATAAAATTCAAACTGTTTTTTTTTTCCAAATAAAATGCCAAATATCCTGAAACAAAAATTTTCCCAGCAAGAATCAATCGATTATTAATTAATCATGTTTTTCAAGAAAAAGAATTAAAAATTTCCAATCAGGTGCCTAGCACCAACTTATAGGAAAAGCTAGAGAGTTAGAAGATTATCCCTTTTTCAGCCCCTGCAGTTAATATCCTTGTATACAAGTTATAGACGGAAATGAAGATAATTCAAACTGGCAGTCTTGTCAGGTTCTGTAGTTACATCCAGCATGGTTTGCGAGTCAGGGCCCTGAGAGTCTTTTCGTAGCAGATGTCCTAAGGTGTGAAAACCCCTATGTCTCTGAAGTATGTATATCAGACCTCAATTTGTAACTCTGCCCAATACAAAAAGCAGTGGACTTGGAGCAGGTATTGGTTTTATGGCATGTACTGTTTCCGTCTCCCTCACCCACCTTTTGTAGCACAGGCTATAAATGACCTGTCTCTCTTCTCCCTTGAGAGATAACCATCCTCTAATCCTTCTTTATGTATCCCTGCACCTGAAATCCACTCTGCTGCAAGAGCTACAATCACTCTACTCCTTACAGAGGGTCTGTAACATATCCAGCCAAATTCTGAGCAATGAACCCCAGTTATAGTTATGTTTCAATTTGAAGTACTCCTTGTGTACCAAAAACCTTGCTTACATTTTCTGCATATGTTGGTGGAAGTCTAGTGAAAGGAGCTGCTTTCGTAAATGATCTCTGTATTTGCTAAAAAATATATATATATATATGTAAAAGTGATTAGATTACATGTTTTCCACCTGGAAAAAATCTGAAAAACCCCATGAATGAAAAGTCAAAAAAGATCTTCACAAATAAAAAAAAAAAAAAAAAAA
>WHYT01017797.1:465923-515217 GCA_009806455.1 Tetrax tetrax
CTAGAGAGTTAGAAGATTATCCCTTTTTCAGCCCCTGCAGTTAATATCCTTGTATACAAGTTATAGACGGAAATGAAGATAATTCAAACTGGCAGTCTTGTCAGGTTCTGTAGTTACATCCAGCATAGTTTGCGAGTCAGGGCCCTGAGAGTCTTTTCAAGGCAGATGTCCTAAGGTGTGAAAACCCCTGTGTCTCTGAAGTATGTATATCAGACCTCAATTTGTAACTTTGCCCAATACAAAAAGCAGTGGACTTGGAGCAGGTATTGGTTTTATGGCACGTACTGTTTCCGTCTCCCTCACCCACCTTTTGTAGCACAGACTATAAATGACCTGTCTCTCTTCTCCCTTGAGAGATAACCATCCTCTAATCCTTCTTTATGTATCCCTGCACCTGACATCCACTCTGCTGCAAGAGCTACAATCACTCTACTCCTTACAGAGGGTCTGTAACATATCCAGCCAAATTCTGAGCAATGAACCCCAGTTATAGTTATGTTTCAATTTGAAGTACTCCTTGTGTACCGAAAACCTTGCTTACATTTTCTGCATATGTTGGTGGAAGTCTAGTGAAAGGAGCTGCTTTCGTAAATGATCTGTATTTGCTAAAAATATATATATATATGTAAAAGTGATTAAATTACATGTTTTCCACCTGGAAAAAATCTGAAAAACCCCATGAATGAAAAGTCAAAAAAGATCTTCACAAAAAAAAAAAAAAAAATGGAATGTGACAAGACTAAAACTGAGGAAATAATATTACATAAGAAGAAACAAATATTATTCAGGTGTTCCAGTAGAGGAAAATATTTTTGTTACAGGAATACCCTTGTGTAGTTCTTCATTGCCACTTGTTCCTGAATATTTACTCAGTCTAAATATAGATTATAAAATCCCAAATAATCCAATAATGTTGTAGAGTCATTTACAAACCAGAGATTATTCTTTTTCTAAGGGTAGAAGATGAACTCAAGCATAAAAACAATCTAGTTGAAAACTGCCCTTCTCTTTCCTTTCCAGGATTACTTTAAAAAACTAATGAATTCCTTGGTATCATTCACTGTATGGTACCAGGCGCACGTGTACTATGACCACTGCTTTGCAGTGATATAGATCTTATATTTTCTATATAAGGCAAAAGAGGATGGCTAAGGAGAAAGGTGCTTGAGTTGACACTGCTGGATGGCATTTCCCTCCCACATCCAGCCTGGGGGCTGATATCTCACAGAAGGTGAAAAGGGAGGAGAAAAGCCAAAAGACATAATGTCCACCAGCATTGACACAAGCTGAAAGTAAATCTAATGTAGTTTTAATTATTCATTACTAGCTTAAATTTAAATTTTCTTCTGGAGAAGGTTTTGTTTCATAAATACAGGTAAGAAAAAACCTACCCTGTTGATTCTTGCTGCTTGACAAATTATAAAGAGGTAGCAGAAAAACAGGTTAAAATCAAATAGATGAAATAAGACTTAAAGAAATACTCAAGAGGTAAGATGTCAAGAGAGTAGTTTTATACAAATTTGTAAATTGTAGCAATAAAGGTGTAAATAGACATTGATGGAGGCAGTCAAGATCCTGATCCTTTTAGAACTGGTGGGACTCCTGCTGCTACAGCAGAAAAGCAGGATTGCAAAGGACACTTCATGCATGACATCTCAGTATGCAAGCTGTTCTCTGGCTGCACTAACATTTTCCATCAGCTAGTTAAACAATGACATTTTTCTTCCTCTAGGTTTACTTGCCTATACTTCATTGTATTCTGAAATTACTGGCTCCAGTGATGGTAGCCAGAGTTTTATAGATGGAGTCAAGGCAGTGCTAACTTAAATAGTGAAGAACTGCTTCCGAATTAGAATGGATTTTGTCTAAACAGCTGTGTGCCAGTAGTTCTTGTATTTGCAAGAAAAGAAAAAAAGTATACATAGAGAACAAAGCAGAGCTCGGAAAAAATCTTATCATCTTCTAGCATCAGTTTTAGTTGCAGAGATTATTTTCCCGTGTACATTGTGATCACTTTAATTGTTATTCCCTGAACATGTAAGCTAGAGTTATTATTGATACTCTTAAACCAGTGCCATTATGCCCTTGGTACTGCTTGCTAAAGCTACAGTTTTCAGTAACAGATGAATTCTTCACTCCTGGTGTCATGAAAACACTTAACTAATCACTGAAAAATATTACTAGGTTTTATGCTGGACACTGTCGTGGTGTCTTCAGTATTAGTAAGGATTTAGGCTAGGCCCTGTGTTAACATGATCATAAATGGTCTGGGAAAGGGTGTGAGTATCCAGGTGACGGTGTTTGCTGTTCATGTTAAGCTATTTGAGTTAGTAAAGACAAAGGCTGAATGGGAAGAATGGAAAAAACCTTATGAAGCAGGATTAAAATAATAGATTAAATTTTATATACAGTGGTACATGCTGAGGGAAGGAAGGGAATAATTCTAACTTCATTAATGAAGTGTTGTGCTGTGAGGCAGCATCTCTCAAATGAGATCTTGTTTTATAATAGTTGTATGCACATTTGCTCGGTGTGCAGTGAGTGGCAAAAAAGCAAATGGGATGTTAAAAATTCTTAGCAGCAGAAAAACATGAATGTCATTAATACAGCTTTGTATCTAAATTTCTGGTTAGCCTGTATCTTCAATGCTGTGTGAATTGCTTATCTCTGGTCTCAACAAGAACGTGTGTGCCAAAGAACTGGGAAACGTAGAGAGAAGGACGTAAAGGGAATCAGTACTTTTGGACTGACTCCTTGGCAAGGAACAACTGAGTAAGATGGGACTCATTAGCCTGGAAAAGAGAAAGAGGAGGAGATAGGACAGGTCTTCATTTCACCTAGAACAGAGTGGTGAGGATAAAAGGGGGAGGAATCCCTCCTTCACCAATGCAAGATGGGGAGCACAAAAATTAAGCCAACAAGTGGCACATTCACAGCAAAGAAAAGGAAGTGATTCTTCACCAAATGTGTAAATTCAAAATAAGTAGCTCCCTGCCACAGGGATATTAGACTTTTCATGCGTGTGAGAAGACCATGAAGAATTTAATGAAAGTCAATCTACCGAAGGCTAGTAACTACAGAGTCACCACCAATGTCTCCACAAATTACTGGAGGTGTGAAAATTATGTGGTGAACTGTACTTTCTCTAACCTTATGCTTTTCTCCAGGTATCTGTTTTTGGCCTTTGCCAGAGACAGTTCTGGGTTAGTGGCTGCTTGCACACAGCACAGCACACCGTTCTTCTATGGGGACCATTGAGAGTAACAGATGTTCTGCTCCATCTAAGAGAAAATAATGAGAAGTATTTATATTGGTCTTGTCCCAAAAAGTGACTTATTTAACTTTATTGAAGTTATTTGGACAGTTTGATGGGCAAGAAAATGATCAAGAAACAATTAAGTTCTAAACAGAAAAATATATCTCCTTAAATATTATTTCTCCTAGTGAAAATATAAACATTACTCCTTATACGTAAAATGCAAACCTGTGCGGTACTTCACATAGCGATGTACTAAATGTTTAGTGAATGTGGCTATATTAGTAATAATATTAGATTCCAAAGATTCAAGGCAGTAGCGCAGGTCAGCATCCTAATACAATGTTGATAAAAACATCCCATTAGCAAGAGGTTTGTGATATTGTTGCAAATTTTCGTGCCTTTCAAGCGCTCATACTGTTGTAGTTTAGGCCCACTTGGTACCAAGCTATGCAGCCTCTCACTCACTGTCCCCACCCTCTGAGGCAATGGGGGAGAGATAATACAACAAAAAGTGTGAGGTTTGAAATAAGGACAGGGAGAGATCATTCAAGTTACCATTGTGGGCAAAACAGACTCCACTTGGGGAAAATTATTTTAATTATTAATAAAACCAAAACAGGATAATAAGAGAGAACAAAACCAACTTCCTTTAACCCCTACATAAACCCAGGACACGTACTACCTACCATTTCCTGCTAACTCTTTCTTTAGTTTTGAAGTTCATGTAGCTGGCAGAGGATCTTCCTTTAAAAGAGCTGAGCCTGCTCAGGCTCTCTACAAGCCCCTCAGGGTACCCCTTAACTCTAAAGTTGGCCCAAGCACTGAACACCTGTGCTGTGCACAGCCATGGCTATTTCTACTGCTCTGTTGGCTGATGGACCCAGCTTGAGCTGCAGCCTACACACACAGTTTTCCCTGCTGCCTGTACAATTCTCTCTCTGCCTTCAGGTGAGAGGGAACTAGCTCAGTCTGTGCTCAGGCCAGCTTGGACATGGGAGGGGACTCGATCAGGTGCAGTGAAACCTCCCAAGCAAGCTAGTCATCTACATGTAACACAAGTGTGAGAACCCTTCACCTGGAGTGGTACCTGTACTCAAGGCTAAACTCAAACATGGCTGCAAAAACCAGACAGATATGAAGCACAAACCTTCCCATATTTCTTCTTGTTGGGATGTTTTATCTTTTTGTAGAAATTTTATGCTATTATTAGAAAACACAATAGGTGTTACACTTTGCAAACTGCTTCATGAAACTAAAATGACCTGTTAAGCTGGATGTCGTAGTTTAGCTCTACTCAGTACCAAGCTATGCAGTCTCTCACTCCCTCCCTCCACTCTCCAGGGAGACAGGGAGGAGAATCGGTAAAGAAAAGAAGGGAAAAGTCATGGGTTGCAATAAAAAAAAAAAAGTGTTTAAGATAACAGCAGAAGAAAAGAAAAGAAACCAAACAACAGAAAATGTCGAAGTACGTAACTTACAGTACAAAAGCTCACAACAAATCCTGATACCCAGCTTCCTTTCATGTAGCAGAAGCTTCCCTTGAGCACCCTCCTCACTTTATACACTGAGCATGATGTCACAAGGTATGAAATAGCCCTTGGGCTAATTTGAGTAAATGATCCCAGCTGTTGGCTAGTTAGTGAACTATCCCAGCTGTGCCCCCCAGCCACAGGTGCCACCAGCTCCAGTTCCTCTCCCAGCTCAGAGGAAAATTAACTCTACCCTAGCTAGAACCAGGACACTGGATAAGAGCTGAAGTCATGTCATATTAGTCTGAGTGCCTGGTAAGCTGAAAAGCAAAAAGTAAATGAAAGGAAGCTTTTGTTATACCATCTGCTTTAGTTCTGTGGAAGAAGTCCTTGTTTACCTTGCAAATTCAAAACCCTTCAGAGTTCTTTATATGTTTGCATACAATCTTTATATACAAATTGAATACCACATAAATTGAAGGAGAGTAAATATTTTGTGTGCAGGTTGAATAAGAATTTAGGCTTGTCAGGAATGCATACACCAGCCTTTTATTTTTTCTTTACTTCTCTAGCTCTTCAACAGTTGTCTGGTGCTCAGTTCCACTTGCCCTTTAAAGAAGCTTAAGGTGAAGCAAGCTGAGAGAGAATTTTCTGTTCTAACATCTTAGAGGAAAATGTCAATAAATGTGTTTTAATTAGTAAAACCTTTTCTCCCTATGACTATACAGTGAGCAAACCATAGTCCCTGGTGATGATACTGCCATTCAGCAGAATTTGTTCTATTCCATTTTTTTTCTGGTGGTGTTGCTTTTCTGCAGTGATGCCTGAGTAAGCTGTTGATCACAGCTGTTTATGAGTCTTTATTTTTTTCTCGTTTCTTGGTGTTGATGTAGAATTACTCTGTTGAAGAGAGTACAGTTTGTTAGTATTTCATAGAATCATAGAATGGTTAGGGTTGGAAGGGACCTTCAAAGGTCAGCAAGTCCAACCCCCCTGCAAGGAGCAGGGACATCCCCAACTAGATCAGGTTGCTCAGAGCCTCATCCAACCTGGCCTTGAACGTTTCCAGGGATGGGACATCCACCACCTCTCTGGGCAACCTGTTACGGTGTTCTACAGCCCTCAGGGTAAATAGCACAGAAACAAAAGACATTTTCTTTAGGGTGTAAAAATACAAATTTGCTTAGTTAACAAGTGTTATTGTGTCAAAAAAACCCATCAGCCTGTAGATATTTATGTGTTATGGCTCATGTGAATTAAGAATTACAATTTAAAAAGTGGTGCAGAGCAGTCTAATTGCTCTAACAGTATGGTTTTTTTTCTTATTGTGAGAACTGAAGCATAAACTAAGCCAAGAAAAAAAAAAATCTCATTGATGTTACTAGTGCAATGCATACTTCGAGAATCTGAGGGCATTTTTTCAGCACTATTGTATAAGACAGTTAATAGCTCCTGCTTGCCAAATCCAGCTGTATCAGCCCAACAGCAGATAACCGCTTCTAGATTAAGACTAATTGATGCCAGTAGTAGAGTCTGAGAAAAATATTGATGAGTGTTTACGGAATCAGGAGATTCCCCTGTAAGCCTAATGAATCCTGGCAGACAGCATTTGTGCAGTTTAAGAACAGTAATAAAGATGCTGAAAACTTGGAACACTGACCAGTTTTACTGGTACTTTCTTTCAGTAAAGGTATGTGTTCCTGTGGCATTTTGAAAAAGTACAATATTTATTTATTTTGAGTATTTTATATGCTGATAGACTAATTTGATGTTACCAAAAAGTTGAAGAGCAATAACACACTTGTTATCTATTTTAGAAACAATAATATTTGCATAGCAAAACACAGAACCAAAAATAAGTTCTTCTTTTGTGTCAGATACAAACAAGATCAATTTACTTTATTTACCATTTTGATATGTTTATTGCAATGCTTCCTTTGCCATGTCTGAAAGCTATTATAAGTCCTGATTCTGAATTGTACTTAACACATGATTCCTTCTTTGGCAAGCTGAGTGTAAAATTTTGCCAGAAGAGCCTGGTAGCAACTATATCATAATCTTATTACCGAAGGTAGCAAAATTAGATATATTGTCAATTAAAAAATAAATGAATTTGTAATCTATTCTTTTGTTTTGGAGAAGATTTTTCTTTTTCTTTTTTTTTTTTTTTTTTAATGTAATCAATCCTACACAAAATGAATTGTTCTGTCCTCTACACTTATTACCATCTGTATAAAGTACTGTGATTCAAAGAGGTGCTTCTATGGGCCTCAACTCTAAGGCATCTGAATATTGCGATGATTATCCTTACAGTGGTTCTGTGAGGCAAGAAACTATTAGCTTTCTTCCATAAGTAGGGAGTTGAAGCACAGGAAAGACTGAATTACTTGTCAGGGTAATTAACAAAATTTTATTGAAACTCTAGAGACTAGAAAGTTCGCTCCTCTGATTTTTAATTATTTTTACATGTAGCTTTTTAATATAAGTAATGGCCTACATTTTTATATTGTCTGAATTGCTAAGTAGGGAGTTCTGTGTATGCTGAACAATACAGTAACTGAGAAAGCTGGACAGATCTGCCTACCTGGAAATGAAATAAAGGATCACTGATTAAATTTATCTACATCCAGTTACTGCAATGTTCTTCAGATTAAATAGTTAGCTTCCAAGTCCATTTCTGGTCTTGACATTAATAATGTCAAATTTGTAGCTGCAAGGTGCAGGAAGCTCAAGGGAAAGAGGGAAGGGGAGAAAAGGGCGATGCTGTCAATTCCTTGCTAGCTTACTGTATAGATGGATAATCGGAGTAGATGACAAAATTATTAAAATAACAGAGAAAACAGGCAATCAAAAGTATTGTGCTATTAAGCTCATAATTATCTGAATTATGCTTTATCCTTCTTCACTTGTATTCCTTGGAATACATTGTTAACTTGTTTCTTTGGGGAGCCCAGCCCCAGATGCTGATTCTGAAGTAATGACTTTGACAGTTTATTAAATAATTCTGACAAGCTGCGTATTTTCTTTAATTATCTCCAAGTATCAGTAGGTAGAAACTGGTGGAAAAAAAAAAAAAAAAGGTATAATTAGCCTATTGGCATTACTTTTCCTATAAGTTACACAAGATAACAGGAAATGTGTGATGAATTTGATCACATTTTATGCATTACACGGGTAATTTTACATAACAGGGGAAAATATAAAATGGTATTATTTGAGAGGAAAAAGCCTGCAACACCTTTGCCCTATATCTGCAAGACAGGAACCAAAGATTCTTTCATTCTGTGTGTTTGTGTGGGCTCTGTTACTGCATTTGTTAATGGCAGACAGTTAGTATGCTATGAGTTTGATAAATATGCAAAAGTTATTTGCCTCAGTGCTACTTTCCAGTAATGTAGCTCAAACTGCTAAACTGCTAAACTGCTAAAAAAAAAAAAAAAGTAAGTTACAAAGATAAATATAGGTAAAATTATGCAAGGACTTTGCAAAGCCATTGACATTGTATTGAGATCGTATATTTAAATAGCTGAAAGTTATTTATAGTCTTAATATTCGTGGGTACATAAACTAAAGGACAAGATGAACAAAGGCCTAAAACAATGCCTACAAAGAAAGATAATGGTGACATTTGTCTAAATACTGCCAATACCCCACACATTCTGGCAGACTTTATTAACACAAATACTTTTTAGAAAATTGATCTTCAGATTCAGGGATTTTTAAGTAAATTTTCTTTTTTCTCCTGTTAAATTCTAGTTCACTTCACATATTGCCACGACTAATTTTATAGCCAGCTGATATCTTTACTTAAAGAGAAATCACCTTTGTTTACGATACAAACTAAAACCTGCTTCTGTTTTGAGCTGTGTCCAAAAAATAAACAGGACCTTTCATAATTATTTTTTTTTTTTTTGTGAAGAAGTGGATATTACCCTTCTTAAAGTATTGAACCCCTGATGATGTTTCAGAATCATGGCATTTGTGTGTTACCTGATAGCTGGTGAATCTCCATTAATGTTTTTGTTCCAATGTAAAGTGCACTTTCGAGGCAAATCTCTTGATCATTCAGACTTACTGTACTTTTGCTCACATCAGGAGAGGTCTTGGAGAGTACAAACTAGATTACTTCTGCATAAAAACAAGCCGAGAGGACACACTACATGAATTGGCACTTAGTCCATCAAACCAGATGAGATCTTGACTACAGCAAAATAACCTTGAAGTGCATTTATTGTGGGCCTTGTTCCTGAGCATCGGTTGCTTCATTCTACAGATCCACTCTTACTGGTTCCCTACTTGCTAACACAGGTAGCAAGTGTGTTTAATAAAAAATAGATATGGAGAAACTAGGTGAGTGCTGGCATGTTTAGTCAGACATCTTTCCCTAAATTTTAGTTAAATTTTCATTCCTTTTAAGACGAGCTGATGAGCAGAAGTGATTTATACAGTCAAGTGTCCAAAGGTGAGGAAGAAATTATGCAGAACAGTAGTATAAAGGAGGAGAGTAGGATCGCAGTTTTGGAGTAGTTCTTTGTGATATTTATATTAAGATTTATATTTATACAATTTATATGCATAAATATATCGTATTTTCATGCTTGTAATGTACACTTCTTATAATCTACAATCCTTGAAAAGTCTAGGTAATAGAAAATAAGTCTTTACATGGTTTGCACAAAATCAGAGCAGAGACAGCCCATTGAGTTAGAAGAAATGAGCTTCCAAGATACAGAGGCAAGAGAGGTGCCTGAGCAAAAATTTCAATCATTTGTTCATGTATATATCCTGCTGTATATATCCTGAATCCCTTTTTTAAAAAAATAACCCCCAAATTACATTAATGGAGTCTAGTGTATATACGTGTGTGTGTATGTATATATGTATATACGTGTATATATTCACAAAAAATGTCTATGACTTGCATGTGAGGTCTACAGGAGGACTACAAGTACAAAATAAAGCCTGAGTAAAAGTTGCATTTGCCTGTATGCCTTCTTTTTTGCACATTCTCTGACTTTTTTGTGCTCAGCCATTACATTTTGCTATGTGAATAAAACATACAAAGAACAGTAAAAATGATGAGACAGGTCAAATTTATGTTGAAGTTACTGAAAGACTTCAGTTTTAATAAATTTTGCCTTGATCCAAATTGATTGATACAATATTGATAAAGCATGAAACAGGCAATACAAAATTATAAGAATCATGACAGTAAAATGAAAAATTATTTGTTCATGTATTTGGTTTAGGAAATATGGTCTATTTAAATAGATTTTTTTCACTGAGATAATAAAAAAAACCCCATGAAATCTAGTTAATTTTTTTTTTTAAAAGGAAAGAAAATCACAATAGTCTAATGCAAAAATGAATTTTTTCAAGGGAAAAATTTTGGGGTGTAAATTGGGTAAAAGGAGCTATGAAGAACAAAAGTAATTTTCTAAATATTGATTTATGCTTTTAACAGTATATTTATACCTGTGAAGGCCAGTACTTTGTCCTGAATACATGCTCATGAAAATATCTAATGTAATTTTTTCTAACCTACAAAAATTAATATTTCAAAACTTTTCATAAATGAAAGAGATGAGAAAGGGTGCATACATTATTCACAATCTGTGATAGAGAAATCTTGTATGTAGAATGCAGTCTAAAATGCCATCTGTTTGGCATTTAATCCTTTAAGTTTCTCATAAAATGCATATTTTAAAAATACTTGGCTATGTAAAATTCATTTACCCTTTCTTTTGGAAACATTTGCTAACTGTTTTCCAACATCCATTAGTAATGCATATGATTTACACATGTTTGATCGTATTATTTTTTTTCTTCTTCTCTTCTCTTTTTTCTTTTACTTCACGTCTTGCCAGGAAAAGAACTACTCTAAAATTAGCATACAGAAAACATGTGGGTGTATGTTTGTGTGTGTAAAACCATCACCTTGGGAAACTTCATTTGATTATTTACTTTTGTGCTGATAAATGATCCAAATTTTCTTCTTATAGGCCCTCTGGTGCCACTGTCTTGACCTTTAGTATTTGCATCCTTAAATCTTCATTGAACTGACCCAGTTTCATATGTAAGGAAGACAGTTAGTGTTCTCTGTTGAGATGATCATCTCTGCTTTTCTTCAGAGACAGCAGGAGTTACTGGGACTGATCATTTCTTAGGTGTTTCCAGCTGAAGTTGTGTAAGTTAGATTATTCTGCTTCGCTTCTCTGATCTTTGTTTGGGGTTCTATGGCTTGAATGAAAAGCAAACTTAATGCTCATCTACAGCTGCTATTGTGTTGGAAGGCAGCTAAAAGATAGAGTACTGCCATTAACGTCACTAGATTTTCACTGAATTCTGTTTACAAATTGTACCATTGAGCTACTTTGTACCCTTTTATTTCTTTTCTGTTTCCCTTCCTCCAAGTAGGGTTGATAATGCCCCCTACAAATTGATGTACAGTTTTCGTCTGTAGCTCTTATATGAACATGGGTTTGTAGAACCTGAACATCATTAACTTTCTGGTGTCAAAGTCCTTAATACCTCCAGGACTTTGACAGTGTGTTGCTGCTCAAATCCTATATACACCCTGCAGTGCTGGTATGTGCTCCTAATTTGCTGTTGCCATGACTAGTTTATTGCTTTGCCTGTCCATAGGGAAAAGTGCTTTTCACTTGTTTCCACAGCAGGCAGTACTACTCAGCAAGGAAACATAGGAGTTCTTGTGGATGAAGTAGAGAAAGAGCTGGTGTATGCTGCACTAGAGTAGCATGACACAGATGTGTCTCCTGTGGGAGAGAGGTAGGTGTAGCAGCAGGATCAGCCTACAAAAACGTAGTCAATAATGCTGGGAGAAAAAAAGGTTTATTAAGACTTTTGGGATGTCATCTGGAAGCACCTTACAACCTTCCCTCTGTGGTTCTGGTATATCTGTGTTGCTGTGCTGGGGAGGGATATATGTTGTAACGCTGCACTGCAGCAATGGGAAGAAACATCCTGCAGTAGAGACACATAGCCACTCCATTATAAACTCTTTATAGATAGGCATCTGTCTCTTCTTAGATGTGCTTTGTACAGCCCAGTCTAGCTGAAACACTTATTCTTCTGGTGATCAAAGTCATGACATTCAGAGATCATGGGCAAGTTTGAGAGCCACCCTATATAATTTTTTCCCCGCCTTCTGAAAATGTTTCTTGTTGCTCTTTCTTAAAAATTAAAACAGTGTTTTTTGAGGGCATGTATCAAAATTTTTCTGAGGGGGAAGTTAATCAGCATTTCTGGGGTTCTTTCACGTGTATGAACAAATCAATATTTTATTTGTGCAATGAAGAGATGTCTTCAGATTCTCCCATTGATTTCTCTTCTAAAATACAGATTCTGTTTCACATTAATCTCACAGTTAAGAATGAATTTGTGTAGGTTTGTCTTTACAAGGGTAAAGATTAGAGTTTTAGTGAAAAAGAAAAACCCCAAAGAATCCCATATTCCATAGTCAGTTCCATGGTGCTGATAATAAAGGAGTCACACTAGCCCCAAAGTTGTCACCAAGGGTCCACATCACTAACACAGTTGACCACAAAATAGATGCTTCAGGAAGTCAGAAATGCTACACTGCTACTGGCTGCAGCTGCTATATCACATTAGGAAGAAAGTAAATTACTGTTGCTCCAAATAACAGCTGTTCCAGTAATGAAAACTCCACTGTTTAGAATACAGTTTAAAACAAACTAATTTTGAGTTTACTTTTATCTTACTGGAGATCGATGTTACAGTGGCTTGTTAAACATGCTGGCTAAGCCCAACCAGGTCATTAAGCAAAGAAATGTTAATATATTTATGACTTTCAAAATTTTTAGGAGTGTCTCACTAATTTTATCCATTTTCAAAGAATATTTATAGAAAATGTAACATTCAGTTGAATTCTTACAGAAGAACATCATCCTGATAAGGCTGCGAGTGTGCTGGGACATAGTTTATTCATGATCTCTTAGAGTGAAATTTCATTGTGACAGGTGTTTGGCATCCCACAACACCAATTCATACTTCCTGTAAATGTATGTTAAAATGAAAAATGTGCACTTTTAAGGCACACATATAGTAAATCAAAAGCTCTTTTTACTTAAATATTTTCTTTTGCCTGTGCTCGATGATTTTTCAAAGCATATATTGCAGCACTCAAAACAAGGCCAGCTGGCTGCCAGCGCAGGATGAATCTATTCTGAAAGCTTTAAAAGGCTCACTGCAAATGAATGCTGTATTCTTTTCATACATCTAAGCCAGTCTCTCAAAAGATTTAGTTTTAGAGTAAAGAATGTAGCTCTAAATTGGGTCTCATAGCTCAACAAGAATGGCTATTTCCCTGTGCGAGTGCGGAAGGTGAGAGTAGAAGTGGGAAGCTTTGTGCATAAAGCCTTTTTCTTTTTCTCTTCTTCTTGAATCAAACTCCCCATTGTTCCTTTAATAGAACAAGCTCTGTGGGGCATGTCGCTGATACAAATAGACCTGTGCCCTGCTGTGGATATGGGTTTGGGCAGCTACACGTTATCCCCTATACGTAAATAAAGTGCAGTGCTACAGAGCACAGCCTTGCGTGTCTTTCCATGGGTGGCTTTTCCACTGCGTTTTCAGAGGCTGTGTTCATATAGTCCCTCACTATAATCATTGTCCAGAAAGTAAATCTTGCTTCCTGAATGAGGTAGGAAAATATAGATTGCCTCAATACTAGAGAGCAATACTGTTCGATTACTGTAAGCAATACTTCCAAGACGATACTCTTGTAAGGCAGTTTTCACTGCATTGAATCTACGAATTGTATACAATACAATTCTGCAGAAGATAAATCACCGTCAAATATCCTTGAAAGAAATTGGATTTTCTAACAAATAACTTTACACAGAAAATAAATATGTTAATCAATTTGTTAATAAAATTAGAAATACTAATTTTCCACAGATTCAGTAATTTATACATCTAGAGTATTTTCCCCTACAGAAAGATGAGCAACAGAAATAACTACTGTTTTTTGGCTTAGTCATTTTTGGCAAATTCATTAGTCGATAGGTGTAATTACCTGTTCATTCTTTGGTTTGGTTTAAGCAAAAGCACTCTGTTGGTATATTGCCTTCCTGAAGTAATTGGATTCTTGCAGTAACTGACTTATTGTCCTATGTAAATTAGAATACATTATCATTTATTGTTCAATTCAGTTCAATTTATGGTGCAAATATTGCTAGAATAAGAGTTTCATTAACAAACAGATGTTAATTAGTTTAGGATTAATTGGTCTAATTCTAAATAGCTATAGTATTCTGTGATTTCATTAACAAATATATCTTTTCTATAAATATGTCTTTCAGGTATAGCTAAAATTAATCTATCATTAGGGCTCGGATCAGCCTGGTTCGACTTGGCCCAGCCCAGCATGATTTGGCTTGGCCCGGCCCAACCCGGCTTGAGTGGGCTTAACCCAGCCCAGCCCATCTTGGCATGGTCTGATTCAGTTCGGCTCGTCAGGGCCCGGCCCAGTTCAGCTCAGCTGGGCTTGCCTAGCTCTGCTTGGCCCGGCCTGGCCAGATAGGCCTGGCCTGGTCCAGGCTTGGCTTGGCTTGGCTTGGCTTCTTGGCCTGGCCCAATTCACCTCGGCTTGGCCCAGCTCAGGCTGGTCCCGCTCAGCTTGGCTGGGCTTGGCCTGACTTGATTCAGCTTGGCTTGGCCCAGCCCGATCCAGTTCTGCTCAGCCAGGCCTGGTTTGACTTGGCCTGGCTTGACTCGGCTCGGCTCAGCCTGGCCTGATTTGGTTTGGCTCAGCCTGGCCTGGGCCTATTTGGCTCGGCCCAGCCCAGCTCAGCTGGCTTGGCTCAACCTGATTTGACTTGGCTTGGCCCAGCCCCATTTGGCTCGGCTTGGCTGGGCTCAGCCTGGCCCGGCCCAGCTTGGCCTAATTAGGCATGGCTGGGCTTGGCCCAGCCTGGTTTGGCTTGGCTTGACCCTGCTCGGCTTGGCCCAGCCCAGTTCTGTTCGTCTTGGGTCAGCACAGCCCGCCTTGGCTCTGCACAGCTCAGCTCAGCTTGGCATGGCCCGGCACGCCCCCTCTTGGCCCCGCCCAGCTCAGCCCCACTCTGCTCGGTTCAGCTGTGTTCAGCTTGGCCTGGTCTGGCTCCGTCCAGCCCCAGGTGCTGCCGCTGGCGGTGCGGGTCTCAGTGGTGGGAGGGACGGTGCTGCATCCTCTGCCGTGTTATTTCTACCATTACAGTTTACTCTAATGCCTTCCCTTCCCCATTCCAACATTGTTAGCTCCTACCAAAAGGGGTTTGAATTTTTTGCAGTGAGGGTGGTGGAACACTGGAACAGAATGCCCCATCCCTGGAAACATTCAAGACCAGGTTGGACGGAGCTCCTGACGAAGACCTGATCTGACTGGAGATGTCCCTGCTCCTTGCAGGGGGTTGAGTCAGATGGCCTTAAAGGTCCCTTCCAACCCAAACCATTCTACGATTCTATTATTAGATTGCACATTTTCTTCAAGTGCCTTATTCACAGTAGAGATTCTCTGTTATGCAGTGAGTAAAACTATTTATCACAACAAAGCAGAAATTTGTTCTTTATCTTAACCTGGGTTTACATTTTCACCAAGATGTTTCTTAGTCCTGGTTTCTGTATTTGGAGCAAGTGTTGTAAGATGATGAACTTGAGAACGGTGTTGCAACTTAAGGGTCATGCAACGGTGCATGACAACTTAAAGGTAGATAGCAAGGAAATAAGTGATGTTTGATTCTTAGAAGGTCTCCAGCCAATGAATTTATTATTATTTAATAGCTAAATCTGCTCTTATGTTCAAAAAGGGCGTGTGCAAATCATCTATCACAGCAAAGAAATATTTTTAAGAAAATTGCTGAAAAATGCTTCCCTTTGTGAATATGAATTCCTTGATGATAATTAGCAGCTACTGCAAATCCAGGTGAATTTAGCTATCAATAGCTGCAACATTTATCAGTGAAAGAAGCCTTACTTCTACGAACATTAATAAATGGATAAAACCTCTGTCACATAGCAAGTAACTCCAGCACCAGTGGAAGAACTTCACAGTAATTCCGATCTAACAGAACATTTATTGTTAAAATAGAAAAAAAAAAAAAACCCACATTATTTGATTAACTTTATCCCATCTCTTGAATCTTGAGCAATCAAATGGCATTATTTGAGGTTCTGGAAAATCAGAGAGAGGGAGAGAGGGTGAATTATTTCCACACAGGAAAAGAAAATACTTTTCTTGTTTCTGTTTTGAGATCTTCAGTTTGTTAAAACTTGAAAGTGGAAAGAAAATGTACTTAAGTCTGTGAATTGACATGAAATAAAATGTTTACTCTCGGTCTGCAGGAAAGTACCCTGCTAGTACTCTGCAGGAGGATACTCTGCTGGTACTTGCGAGGTCCTAATTGTTATTGAAAAAAAATGGAGACAATGGGAGTTTTGCCAATGACTTTCTCAAGACAAAGTTTTAAGCTTTATGGACACAATTAGGCTTCCCTGGAGCCCGGAGAGATTTTGCCCTTGTAAATTGTTTTCCCCAGGACTTCAGGAATAACCATATTCAAAAGGATTAGGAGCAAATTAACACCTCTGTTGTTTCATCGAGCAGCTCTATCAGAAAAGAGACAGAATATAAACTCACTCAGATGCAGCTCTTCTGCCTTGCCTCCTGCTTCTGCCTTCTTCCAAGGTGTCCCTAGCAATAACCTTACCACCCTCTGTTGCTGGGGTAAATGACTCGAGGCTCTTCACTTCATTCTCCATCCCTAGCAGCAGCAGCAGAGGCGGCTGTCCTTTCATCTTGTTCATGTAAGACAGAAGTACAGCCACAGCCATAGATAACTGAAATTTTACCACAGCCATACAATCATTTCTGTTCCAAATTATCAAGCTTTTTAATTTCTTTATGCATTATACTGTATTCTCTGCTAATTCTTGAGAATGTTTTCCTTTATCCATAAAAAACATGAGTAAATATTGCAAGTAAATGCTATATTCATGTAAACTCAACACATTTTTTAAAAAATTGCATTGGGACAATCTAGCAGAGACAATCACCATTAAGTTTTATAATTAAACTGCTCCTTTTGAGTACAAATGATTTAGAATCATAGAATCATAGAATCACATGGTTGGATGGGACCTATAAGATCATGTAGTCCAACTGTCTTCCCACTACTATTGCTGCCAGAGCCACTAAACCATATCTTGTAGCTCCTCATCAAGCCGCCTCTTGAACACTGCCAGGGACGGCGACTCCACCACCTCCCTGAGCAGGCCATTCCAGTGCCTGACCACTCTTTGGGAGAAAAAGTTTTTCCTCACGTCCAACCTAAACCTCCTCTGGTACAACTTGTGGCCATTACCTCAGGTCCTGCTCGTTGCCTGGGAGAAGAGTCCAAACCCCTGCTCATCACAACCTCCCTTCAGGAAGTTATAGAGAGCTATAAGGTCTCCCCTGAGCCTCCTCTTCTCCAGACTAAACAATCCCAACTCTCTCAGCCGCTCCTCATAAGACTTGTGCTCCAGACCCCTCACCAGCTTTGTTGCCCTTCTCTGGACACGTTCCAGGGCTTCAATGTCTTTCTTGTAGTGAGAGGCCCAAAACTGAACACAATACTCGAGGTGCGGCCTCACCAGCGCCGAATACAGGGGCTTGAGCTGAAGAAGATATTTTTCTTTTGCTTCTTAGTACATAGGTGTGAAGTTTTTATTAAAAAGAAGGCATACCAATATTCTCACACAGTACAGCTTAATGATATGTGAAATATGAATGTATCCATAACTTACAATATATAAAGGATTTCTGTGATCTGGTTCAGTTCTGCATAGTGCCATATAGATGCTGCTTGTTTTAAATAATTCAAGCCTAAAGAAGCAATTCTGACACTTCTGTCTTAAGAGTCTGCTTTTCTCCCATCCAAAGGCTGATCAGTTGAAAGAACCCACTGAAAAAGTTGCTTTTCACAAAACTGCCAAAAAAAATTTCACTAAGTCAAGCTAGAAAAAAGTGCAAACGGTGCAGTATGTCACTCACTTATGTCTATTGTACCAATGTCCTTTTTTGTTGATTATATTTTATAACTTGTAAAATTTTAGTATAATGAATACCACCTCATATACATTCTACTGAAATGACTGATACTATTCCTGAAGACTATTTATATTAGATTGAGTGAAAAATTGTAGATATGACCCCTCTGTTACTATTTCTGAAACTCTGAAATTGCAAATAAAGTTCCTATCCCCGCCAGCTATATCGATAATGTTTTTCTTTCTAAGTGTCCTGGTTTTATTTAGTGAAGGGGGGGCTATGGTGGCAGCTTCTCTAAGAAGCTGCTAGAAGTTGTTTCCCCTTTGTCCGGTGGACTTGGCCAGGCCTAGGACAGACCCGCTGCTGGCCAGGGATGAGCCAATTGGTAGCAGAATGCTCTGTGATAACGCCTCTGTGATAACGTATTTAAGAAGGGGAAAAACAGGGAAAAAAAAAAAAAAAAACAAAAAAGAAGAGAAGATGTGAAGAAGTTGAAGTGGGGGCAGAGAGGGGGAGATGCGAGCATTGTGGCCCTCACCCTCTGGCCTCCCGCCAGGCGGCTGACTGGGCCTGACTTGACAAGAAGTGGAGAGGAGATGTGAAGAGAACCTGAGAGGTGTCTGCCTGAGCCTATTCTGAAGAATTTCTTGTGAGAGGAACAGCTGCAGGTGCCAAGGTCAGTGAACAAGGAGGGGGAGGAGTAATGTGGCTCCTGGGCAAGATTCCCCTGCAGCCTGTGCTGATGACCATGGTGAAGCAGGTTGTCCCCCTGCAGCCCATGGAGGTCCACAGAGGACCAGAGATTCACCTGCAGCCTGTGGAGGAGCCCACACTGGGGCAGGCAGATGCCCAAAGGAAGCTGTAGCCCGTGGAGGGCCGGCTGGGGCAGCTGTTCTGGAGACACTGCACTTTGTGGAAAAATGACTCATGCCGGAGCAGTTTCACAAAGGACTGTGGCCCGTGGGTGGTACCCCACGATAGAGCAGGGGAGGAATGTGAAGAGTTCTTACCCCAAGGAGGAAGGAGTGGTGTAAAGCAACAAGTGATGAACTGACCATAAATCCCTATTCCCTCTTCTCCCCTGTGCTGCTCAGGGTGGGGAAGGTGGTAGAGATAATGTTAAGCCTGGGAAGAGGGAGGGGTGGGGGGAAGTTATCTGGTTCTCTGTCTCATCCTGCTTTGGTTTTAATAATAAACTAATAGTTTTTTCCAAGTTGAGCCTGTTTTGCCCTTAATGGTAACTTTAATGATTTCTCCCTCGCCTTATCTCAAACCTTGAGCCTTTTTTTTCTTATATTGTCTGTCTCTATTCCCTTGGAGAGTGGGGGCAGTGAAAGAGAGACTATGTAGTCTTGTCCTGAGCAGGGCTAAACTACAACACTAAGGGAGCTTAAAAGTAATACAACCTTTTTCTCAAATCGAGCTTCTCCCTCTGCCAGTATGCCCTGGCTTCCGTCTCTGATTTTAGTTGTCATTCTGAATATGAAGTGGTGTCATGTTGCAGTGGGGACAGCATGATGCAGGAGGTGACACAGAAGCAGGCGTGCAAGGGGTATGCTCCTTAAGCACTTTCATTTCTCTTCCTCCAGAGTGGCCACACTAACTCAGCCACCTCAAAACCACATTTCTGCTCCTCTTTCTGTAGTAGCTCTTCATTAATCTCATTCTGTCTTTAATTTGTTGAACCTACTTACATTGGGGCCACAAAATTTCCTAAGCTGCTACTCTGCTGTTAAGTAATCACTGCTTGTATTTTACCAATTCCTCATTGGTCCTTGAGACAAAGAATGTAAGTTGATCAGACCAGAAACCAACTTCAGCAAGTAGTTTTAAAAAGTGAAGGGACTGCTGTTTATTGCATTATTGTTTGAGTTATACCTAGATCTCAATCAATGTTGCAGAAAGTTTGTCTCAACCCTGCAGCAAATACACAGCAAGTTAGTTTCATATCCAAAGAATATTTAACCTGAAGCCATTTTGAATGTTTCAGCAAAATGAGAGAAATATATACAACACAACCTTTTCCTATGCTTCTTCTGAAACCTGAGGAAAATCAGCAGTTGCTGTGTGAAAAGATTATTTAGTTAATACAGTCTTTAAAAATATTGTTCTGAGGAAATCTTGCAATGGGGACATGATTCACACAATTGTGTTTTCTTGGAATTGAGACAGAAGTAGTCTTTCAGCTTCTCTGCTGTGCCTTCCATTCCTATATCTCATACACAATGAGCATTATTGATTCATGACTGCCAGCTTATTTTGCATTTTTTTTTTTTTGTGTGTTGTGATGTGCTTGTTTGTCTGGATTTTTTGGGCTAACTTAAGACAATAAGATTAAAATTTCGGAAGATATTCTATTTGACTCATAAAATTCTGTGCCTGTAAATGTCTTAAAATTATCCCTCTAATATATGTGTTAAAATTAATATTTTTCACGTCTGTGATAAAAACTAAGATTTTTTTTTTCTCTTTAGAAAAGAGAAGTGGTCAAATACTTTATGATAGTATGCCGTATCACAATATATGGACAGGTTGAGGTAGAATCTTTCTAATCTGTCATTCCCTACCACATTCTCTATGTTCTAGTGTGCCATTATCAAACAAAAAGAGACACCTTAACTGACAGTGCTTTACAGCAAGTGTGATTTACAGAACAAGTTATTTGTATTTAACATAACATTAAATTTAAATATGTGAGGAAGAGACTTTTTATATTCATTTTCAATGCAGTCAGTGAAAAAAAAATATTTGAAATAATAGAAAAAATTTGTTAAGGGAAAGATCAAAAAGAAGAAAGTCTAATCAGCACCAACAGAATTTAATAGACTTTGGCTCTAAAACCCCCCAAGATCAGGCTGGAATTGAAGAGCATATTGATATAAATGAAAAGTGAAACAGCAGAAGATTTATTTGCTACTTAAAGTTCCAATTAATGTCAAATTAAGCATAAGCTTTTATAAGCGGTTTAGAATCTTTGACTTCTCTGCAATGGGCTTAAACCGATACTCTTTCAGCATATAGTTCCAACAATGTGTTTACTCAAAAAGGAGGAGACCCTACAGCTCTAGTCCTTCTTTTCATGTTCTAAATACAGCAATCTGTTCTTTTTGGTTTTTGACAGGGCTCCCATTAAAAGTACTTAAGAGTTGTGTATTTATGAGTGATTTTTAAAAATTACTGTTTTTATTATCAACTTTGGGATATACACACAGAAATATTTTAACATAGGTAGACCATTGGGTAATGCAATGGGAGTCTGTACGGTGATCTGTGTCCTTTCATATCTCTGCATTTTGGAGAGCTGTGGCTTCTTAAAGTAGGATAAAACTAGCTTTGGGAGTCTTATAGAGGGTATGCTTCTAGGAACTATACTAAGCCTTTGACTTTCTGAAGAAGGTATATCTGGATATTTTGCAGAGTTGAGTCAGAGCGCCAGAATCAGGCTTGGGATTCACTTTGTGTGTGGTCAGGTGCACCACATCTACAACTGTGGAGGTCAGCTAACCCCTAACGAAAATTTTCTGTTAACAGTAGGAGATAGCTGGCTTCATGACTACTATGCTTTTAGATGTTTATAACTACGTAGCTGAAGATGTATTTCTCCTCCTAGTTGCAGCTGTGGTGTGGAAATGTATGCTGCTCCACAGCTACTGTTCCTCATACAGGTTCCTGCCTCCTCAGAAGAGGAACTCCAGCAGGAAGTTTGAGTTTTCAATAATTAATTTCAGAAGAGTCAGGCTTACAAAGGCCAGCTATTCAACTGCTTTAACTAGGTGAGACAGTATGATATAAAAAAGTTCAAAGGAATTCAATTAGCTCCATACATTTGGGGCAGAGAAGTGAACGCCACTAAAGGAAGGAGAGGGAAGCTGCTAAGAGTATGATCTCTTCCAGCAGTGGATGTCATTCCATTGCTGCTATTTGCTGTGGTGGCTGTCAGCAGGCAGCTGTCTTTTCTCTGCCACTTCAGAAGCAGAATGGCATACAGTACACTGTCTTCCCTATGACATATTAATAGCTAATCCTACAGCCTATGCAAAGGTATTCCCACTGGCATCAATACGGCAATTCCTGAGAGAGGAAAAAAAAAAAGGTCATGCAACTGAGCTGCTGTAGCTATAGCTTCCATGGGAAATTAAATCTCAAGAAAAAAAAATGTCTGTAATGTCATGACCCATTATAAGATGAGATGAGGAATCTCATATATTGATCATGTTGGATTTAGTATTCCAAATATATGTCCTCTGATGCTGTTGTAGTTCATCCCCGATCAGGACCAGACTATGCAGTCTCTCTCTCACTCCCTCCACCCTTCGAGAGAACAGGGGGAGATAATATAAGAAAAACAGCTCAAGGTTTGAGATAAGGACAGGGAGAAATCCTTAAAGTTACCGTCACAGGCAAAAACAGACTTGACTTGAGGAAAACTATTCATTTATTACTAAAACTAGCAGGATAATGAGACAGAGAAACAAGATAAACCTCCTCCTGACCCCTCCCTGTTCCTGAGCTTAATATTATCTCTACTACCTTCCCCCTCCGAGCAGCACAGGAGGGAAGAGGGAATGGGGGTGGCGGTCAGTTCATCACGAGTTGTTTTACGCTGATGCTACATAGTTGTGGGGAGAACTCCTCACATTCCTGCCCTGCTCCAGTGTGGGGTCCCACCCATACGCCACAGTCCTTCATTAAACTGCTCCTGCATAGGTCATCTCTTCCACGGGGTGCAGTCTCTCCAGAACAGCTGTCCCAGTGGGCCCTCCATGGGCCACAGCCACATTCAGGCATCCACCTCCCCTGGCGTGGGGTCCTTCACGGGCTCCAAGTGGATCCCTGCTCCTCTGTGGACCTCCATGGGCTGCAGGGGGACAACCTGCTCCACCATGGTCGTCACCACAGGCTGTAGGGCAATCTTGGTCAGGAGCTGCATTACTCCTCCCCCTCCTTATTCACTGACCTTGGTGTGTGCAACTGTTACCCTCACAAGAAAAGTTCTTTACAACAGGCTGGAAGACGCCTCTTAGGATCTCTTCACATCACCCATTCCATCTCCTCTCCACCTCTTGCAGCCGGACCGGGCTGAGTTGGGCCCAGTCGGCTGCCTGGCAAAAGGCCAGCGGGTGAGGCCTGCAAGGCCCACAAAGCCCACGCCTCACCCTCTGCGCCTCTGCCCCCGCTCAGCTTCTTCACATTTTCTCTTCTCTCTTTTTTCCTGTTTTCCCGTTCTTAAACACATTATCGCAGAGGTGTTACCAGGGAACATTCTGCTACACTTGGCTCAGCCTTGGCCAGCAGCAGATCTACCCTAGGCCTGGCCGAGTCCACTGAACAAAGGGGAGCAACTTCTAGCAGTTTTGTACAGAAGCTGCCACCTTAGCCCACCCCCCTCACTAAACAAAATCACAACAGACGCTTATGTTAAAGTCCAAGTAGTTAACATATAAGGAATAAGAAAAATAAACCATTATTTTACACCTTATAGCTTAAGACATATATAGAGTATAATTCTACAGAAAATGGATCATATTTGTACATCCTTGAAAAAAAACAGATTTTGCGACTTCACAAGCATAAACACCTGATTTTAAACTGAAAATATCTTGTCAACAGCTAAATTTCAGTGATGTTTTGCAGAATAGAGTTCCCACTTGTTCTCAACTTTTCTAACTGGTTATCAGGTGGTCTTCAAAGAGACTTATCTTCATAAATATAATTAGGCACTCATTAGAAATGATGAACTCTCCTCTACTCGGTGTCTTAAAATTTTTGTTATAGATACAACATGTTTCATGTAAAGGCTTCCTAAGTCTCTAGTATCTATTTATATTATATTTATTCATACAATATAATTCAGATTTTCGTGTATTGATCTTTTATATATGTTGTAGTAGAGATGCAGCAGGGAACACAAAACAAAATAATATATTACTGCTAGTATGTGGCATCAAGGGAGATGCAGGTCTTCTTGATATTCATACAGTAATTCCTGTTCCAAAAGGAAATACTACAATCTTACGTGCTACGTAAAAAGAGCATCGCCCTCTACACTTACTGTTTTCATTAGTTACAGCAATGCCATTGGGTATTTTGCAGATCTTGCACAACTAAATATCAAGAATGTAGAATGTCATTGTAATGTTGTATTTTCTTCATTTAGTTTCTAGAATTAAAAAAAAAATAAATATTGCCTTGCAAAGGAATACAAGTATCTGCTGCTGAAAGCTGTGATGATTGTTCCCCAGACCCCTGTTTATGGCAAATTCCCTTCCCTCATTTCTCGGTTTCAGGCATCAGCATTATGCTCCCACTTAGACACTAGGGCTCCAGCCATGCACTGGTACAGAGAGAGCACCAGTGTTTTAACAGGTGTAAATCAAACCAGCTACACTGGTGCCAACTGGAATGCATTCATTTGTAACAAGTGATGTCTTGCACAGACTCCTTTGAACCAGAAGATAGTTTATCCCAGATTTCAAGTGCACAGTAGTGAAAAGAAAGGAAAAGGCCTCATCTATGCATGAGGATACATGGCACAACCTCACCTTTCCCATCTGATGCATTAAAGTCTTTGAACTGCAAGGGTTTCAGGTTCAATCCTCTGCTCTGTTCCTGTTAAATACTTTGAAAAATTCTGAAATTATAAAAAAATTAGTAAGATGGTGAAATAATTTTCCACTGACCTGGTATCAACAGCTGCATGCTGCGTTGTAGCTGATAGTACTTCAGCAGGATGTATAAAATTGCATTGGAAAAGAAATTGGAAGTTCATAAATTTCCTCAGATTTTGTCTTCTGTTGTTGTCTAATGGCCAATGCTGGAATTTGTTGTTGGAACCTGTGATTATGTTGTTACTTTACTGTTGTAACACTTCGAGGTCGCAGCAGATTCATCGTCCCATCAGCTGTTACTGTATTGCAGAACATTTCTCTCATGGAATTCAGCATAACTGTGGACTTAAGCCACAACATACATACACAGAATGCATTGTAACATGGAGTTTTAGGAGTTCAGCAGAATAATTTAATTAAAAAGTGACTTCTGGTATTGATCCTTACATTAAAGAGGACCATCCATATGCATCAACTCCAACTGAAAGGGTGATGTAAAAGTCATTGTCAGAAATATAATGGTGGTGTAAACGTCATCATCAGAAATATATGCAACTTGTAACTTACATACATAATTACTTGTATAATCAGGTTATAATGAGATATCATTGATAGATTTGAATTCTTTCAATATTTTACTAGTACATATTTTTTTTTCATTTACCAAGATTTTTTTTTTTATCTATAGACAATTGCATTTCATGAAATTAAAAAAAAAATAAATCTATTTTGGAATGTGTCTTTGCAAGTGTTATTATTGAATTCTGCATAATGCAACAAAAATATTCTTGTAGCCCAGAATTAGAAAAATAACAATCCCTGACCCTTCAAGTCAGTGATGTAGATAGGGATGAGGATTCATTTGAACTGATCAGGTCAAGCACTGTTTTCATTCTTTTCTAATGACTTATTTGCCATCATATTACTAACTGGCAGCCACAATCCCTATTGGAAAAGTCTGGTTTGACATAGCGTACTTAAACCAAATCCCTGTAACAGAAGGAGATAATGTTTTACTTAATTGGATAATCGGTGTTTTCATTTAAGTAAAGCTCAGCTTTATTTGCCAAACAAGAATCATTAGAAAAAGAATAGAAAACAATTTATTTAATTCCTCTTGAATAAGAAAGCATTCTAATCTAATTTGGACAGTGTACAGAAGATACTTCAAAATGCAGAACCATGTTGTCTATTACCATTTTTGTATAAATTAGACAGAAGAATACCAATACTTGCAAGTAGATATTTTATTAAACATAGGGAAAGAAGCCATAGCAATACATCCCTAAGAAAATTACTCATGGTGATAAGATATGCACAGCTTGCTAGTTCAAATAATAATTATTTTATCCTTGGTGTATTTTTAAAATATATATATATATTTTATATTTTTAAAAAAATATATATGTACACTTCCTTTAATTGACATTTAAAATTATTGTTCAAAATTCTCATAGCCCTAAGAAAGCCTAGTCATGGATGGAGGTCTCTTGTAAAAGCCTTCTACAAAGCTAGTACAAGGGCACTCCTTCCTAGTGCCAATAATTTTCAGTCTTAAAAGGAAACAAAACCATCTTTTCCAAATTGCCTTAATAAGACATAATTCTTTGGGGGTTTTTTTTGATTCATCTTTCTTTTACCTCATCAATTTGTGGTCGGACTCAATGATTGTAAAGGTCTTTTCCAACCTAAATGATTCTATGATTCTTTGATTTTAGTTGCTACTTCTTTCCATACACCTATTTTGCAGATTGTTGTTCATCTGACCCATTTTGTAGTAGTGTCCTCACAAGCTTTGGTCTGCAGTCTTGCCTGATCAATGCACGTTAACTGAGTATTCAGAAGACACTTTAGGTAATCCATATTTTTAGGATCAACATTTGCACCGAGTGTGTTGTAAGCAGATTTTGCCTTGTCCCTAAACGTCCTCTGGAGGCGTGTGGGTAGGAGCATGTGTGTGTGTGTGTGATAGAGAGGGGAGGAAAGAAAAATGATTTGATTGAATTTGATTAGTAGCAATTGCATTGTTATTTTCATTACTCAGTTTCATGAATTAAAGTCTCTGACACCACCACCCCCTTTTACCTTGGGAAATTTTTCAACTTTTATGTATTTTTAGAGGAAGAAAAAATATATTTGTATAAAAGCAGTAGATTAGAATCTAATTATCAGTTTTTAAAAGCAACTATGCAATCTGTGCAGACCACAGACTTCTTGCCAATAGAAAATATGTGTAGAATAATTATCTTTTAAAAGGGCAATGTTCTAAATAGATAGTCTTCTTTGATGGTTGATATCAAAGGTTTCAAGACTCTTTTATACCCTCCTTTCCTGTAGTGGGCATCCCTGTTGCAACACACAGACTTTTACAGTAGAGGATTGCCAAAACAGCTCTGCTTACATCTATGTTTTCCATAAAATAATGACTTTTTTTTCTTTCCTTCATTTAGGATGTCATACTGTGTTTGCAGTCTTAGCTAATACTGGAGATGATTGGCTAATTTGACTTCTTGAACAGTTTTTGTTGAGCATCTTACACAAGAGAGGGCAGGGAGAGGAGCTGGTGGCTACAGAGCAAATGTAGATACTTGGAAGTAGAAACAGGCAGAGGAAATAATGGAAAAGAGGTCCTAAAATATATTGCATAATGAAAAACTATGTAAAGATACAGATACGGGATAACTAGTACCATTGTGCATGCAAGGAAGGGTTAATATCTTGAAAGATTTAGCAAGGTTTTCAGTCCAGATATACACAGCATTTAAATTGATCTACTAGCAGCAAATAAATTGAACGGTGAATTTTTTTTTTTCAGCCTGTGAAATTTGCAATGGAATAAGACTTAGAATCTCAGAGTGTATCACAGGGTGAATATATCAATTTAGGGACGTTAAACATTCCTTGACATTTAAAATATTTTTACTTCCTCCTCTTTTCTTTGTCTACCTTTTTTATTATTATTATTATTATTGTATATGGATGGAAAATTAAGGAAGGGAAACACTCTATTCATAAAACAACTTTTCAATACCTGTAATACTCCTAGTGAATGTCGTAGCCCTTGTTCTTGCATGCTCTGTGAGGGTATAGGGATTACTTCATTTTAAGGCTAGATTATCTTCCAATTTGTTAAGTTTCTTTTGCTTCTGATTTCCTTACCTATGGCTGTGAATTTATAAATTTGACTTTCTAAATCATTGTAAGTTCATTAATGCAAGCCATTGAAGTATTTAAGAAAAGAGATGTTCAGTTGAGGATCAGATGCATAGGATACTGAGGAGCAAATCAGCACCAAGGTACAAATACTTCTGACCCGTACTACTGTTATGTTGAATATAGCTAGGAATATACAGCAGTTATTGAAGTACGTTATCTAATGCATTTCTTTATGTTTCATGTGGTTTCATATGTAATATCAAATCATTTGTGCAGGTGTATGAATTCTTAAAGTGGCACAGATTTAATAACACTGAGTTATTGAAGCAGCAAGGTACTGAAGCAATTTATTGCTAAAATATGAATAATCATATTTGTTATTAGGAATTGGACATAAGTGCCTGAAGAACTGAATAAATAATTTCTCCCAGATGTGCTTGTAGCGAGTTGTCACCGACTTTTTCATTCTCTCCAAAACAAACTAGCTTTCAGCTGGTTATAAGTTGAAGCAGATTGCTGGATCACACGGACTTGTAGACTGACTCAGTCTGGCACCTGGTATTGAATACGATTCAAGAACACTGTCATAGTTTCTGTATAGATTTACACAATGTATTTCACAATATTCTCCATCTTATTATTCACACTTGATTTTTATCAGTAGTTTCCTTTGTCATATGTGTTGTTTGGACACACCATCAAGAATTATGGGATGATGTGTCTTTATCTGCCATCACAGAAAAAATATTCATGATTTTCTGCACTAACAGAGTTTGCTGCAAGAAATCATTAATTTTACACTTGGGGCAGGTTTGCCCAAAGAACTGACACTAAACTCTGTGTTCCTTAGGCAGTGAGAATAACAACACAGATTTGAGTAAAACTAGAAATTAATTCTTCATATTTCCAAAACCTTGTGTCTTTTTTAATATTCAGAATTTACAGAGAAAACATAACCATAAGAAAAATTCATGTGAATACCATCATTTGTACTACACTGCAAATTTTAATAATTATGAAATGTAAAGACATTTACCCTAGTCTTCCTTTTACTCCTGACATACCTATAGAAGCTTTTCTTGTTGCCCTTGATGTCCTTGCCATATGTAATTGCTTCAGGGCTTTAGCCTTCCTAACCTGATCCCTCGCTGCTTGGACAATCTCTCTGTATTCCTCCCAGACTACCTGTCCTTGCTTCTACCCTATGCTTCCTTTTTGGTTTTTAGTTGATTCAGGAGTTTCTTGTTTATCCGTGCAGGCTTCCTGGGGTTTTTGTCTGACTTCTTCTTTGCTAGGAAGCATGGAGGAGGTGATCCTTGAATATTAACGAGCTTTCTTGGGTCCCTCTTCCTTCCAGGGCTTTATTTCATGATACTCTGCCAATCAGGTCCTTGAAGAGGCCAAAGTGTGCTCTCCTGAATTCCAGGGTAGAGAGCTTGCTGTGCACCCTCCTCGCTGCCCTAATGTTCTTTAACTCCATCATGGTCACTGCAGCCAAGGCTGCCCTTGAGCTCCTCATTCCCCACCAGCCCCTCCTTGTTGGTGTGAAGAAGGTCCGGCATAGCACCTCTCTTCTTTGGCTCCTCTGTCACTTGGAGAAGGAAGTTATCAATCATCCATGCATTCCAGGAACCTCCTGGATTGTTTGTGCCCTACTGTGTTGTCCTTCCAACAGATATCAGGGTGGTTGAAGTCCCCCATGAGGACCAGGGCTTGTGACCGTGAGGCTGCTCCTATCTGTCTACAGAGGGCCTCATCTGCTCGGTCTTCCTGATCAGGTGGCCTGTAACAGACTCCCACTATAATGTCACCTGTCCCTGTCCTCCCTTTAATCCTGACCCAGAAGATCTCAGTTGCCTCCTCATCCATCCCTGGGCATACCTTCATTGAGGTATGCACTCCATGCTGGTCGTTGACATAGAGGACAAGACCCCATCCTCATCTCCCCTGCCTGTCCTTCCTAAAGAGCCTGTATCATTCTATTCCAACATTCCAGTCATAGGAGCCATCCCATCTTGTCTCTGTAATGCCAGTAAGATCATTGTGAAGTGTGGTAAAGACATTTGTAACTGTAGAATTGCTAATGCTACCTGTTATAAAGCTTTTTTACTCAAATGCCTTTGAAAAAAAAAGCTATGATTGTGTTTGTCTTAGTATTTCACTATTCCTTTATTTAGGAGCCCTTGTTTTGCCCTTTTCTTGTTATATTTTTTAACTTTTTCCCCAGCTAGGTGAAGTAACTAATATTTCTCTCTAGTGTAATCCAAGTGCTCAGATAACATATGCAGTACAGCCTGATTTGTTACTAGTTGAACATAAACCTTCCAGCTGGCAATCAGAAATACACTCAATCATCTAAGCTTTACTGCCAAATCTGATGACAGTAGATGGGAGTAGAGACAATATTCTTGGCATGCTTCCCTGTTTACAAATCCCTGCTTTGAATCCACATTCTTTTGCTCTGTGATATCCTTACTTCTGGGAGTATGCAACAGGGTAGACTTCACAATAAAGCCGAGACATACTTTATTTAATACGGGGACACAAGTAAGAAAATGGTGTGGTTCCCTCTATTAAGTTCTAACATTTTTTCTTTGAGCTTTCTCATCATCATTTCAAGTTTTTTTTCACTCTATGTGTGTCTGTAAGTCTATATGATAATGGAAGGAAGATACTAAGTTTTAACTGAACAAGGTATAATGGAACAGCAGGAAACTTGTGAGCCACTTAAATTAAAATGATGAGGAAGAAATAGACAGTAATTATCTCAGGCTGCATTATCTTTTCATTTTGCAAGCAAGGAAATATTTAACACTCCAGGAGGAAAAAAATTAACTTCCTTTGAATCTTTCCACAGTGAACCAATGCTCAAGAAGCAAAATGCTTTACTTGGGATTGGAGAAATATTTTAAATCACATGCAGGGGGCAGCTAGATGAAAGATCAAAATCTAGTGTATTCACTAAGCAGGCATGATGAGATGAAAAAGTAGACAAAGAAGAAACTATGTTCATATTCACTCTGTCCCACAAACCACGACCTCTTCCACAGTCACAAGGACCTATTTTCAATTTCAAAACAATAAATGGCTTTACGTCTTTCTCTATAGCTTAGCTTCTTGCCCCATTAACAAAACCATTGAGTTTCTCAGTAATTCATTTTCTGCATAATCTCCTTTCATGTCCCATGTTTCCTCTATTGTGTTTCACCTTGGGCAGTACATCATGTAAATAAAGCCTATATCCTTAATCACTTTGCTATGCTGCTTAAGGGAATTCATTTTTGATAACTCCATTCCAACCTGTGTCCATTATAGTAGATCTCTTTAGTCCTCATTAGATGGGACAAGTGGGCAAATATTTTAAAAGCTATTTCAGCATCAGTGATGTAACCTTGAATATCTATTCAAAACTTTTAGATGTATTTAAAAGATGAACATGAAACAGATAAAGGCATCTGAGAAAGAAGTTCATCATACTGAGTGCTGCATCCGGCTCTGGAGCCCTCAGCACAGGAAAGACATAGACCCATTGGAGTAGGAACAGAGGAGGGCCACAAAAAAGATCAGAGGGCTGGACCACCTCTTCTAGGAGGGCGGGCTGAGAGAGTTGGGATTGTTCAGCTTGGAGAAGAGGAGGCGCCAGGGAGACCTTATTGTAGCCTTCCAGTACTTAAAGGGAGCCTGTAAGGAAGATGGGGATAGACTTTTTAACAGGGCCTGTTGCTATAAGACAAAGGGCAATGGTTTTAAACTAAAAGAGGGTAGAATTAGACTAGATATAAGGAAAAAAAAAAATTAAATGAAAGTGATGAAGTGCTGGAACAGGTTGCCCAGAGAGGTGGTAGATGCCCCATCCCTGGAAAGGTTCAAGGTCAGGCTGGACATGGCTCTGAGCAACCTGATCTAGTTGAAGGTGTCCCTGCTTCTTGCAGGGAGGTTGGACTAGATGACCTTTGAAGTCCCTTCCAACCCAAACCATTCTATGATTCTATGATACTGTATTTTGATTTTAAAAATTCTTATGTTTGAAATAGTGTTTAAGACCACATTATAGTAGTACAGACACTGACGGACAAAAATGTCCAAGAACTTGTATTCAAGTATTTTTTGTCAAGTTAGCAATAGAGATTTAACATACTAACAGCCTGGAAAATGTGTATATTGGTATTTAAGGCAGAATTAATCGAGCTAAGGCAGAAATGACTGAGTTCTATATTCTTCCAATGAGCAAGAGAACTCTGAGCTTCACAGTGCCTGCAATGTGATTATCTCAGAAAGGAACAGAAGCAAACAATCAAATATGTGTAGAAATTTTAGTTCTGTTTATAATTTAGTGTAATTAAGAGGTATATGTTGTCTTTTTTAAACCAGGTTTGACTTTGAGTTTGAGTTTAGGATTCTGTCGAGCTCTTCTGTGTGAAATGAAAATTAGGTAGTTCCCGTCTACTTCTCTGAAAACCAAAAAGTCTGTGAAAGCTTTTGGCACTCTCTCATGTCATCTCATGTTTGTTTGATGTGGTTGATGGTGATTTTCCATCCTTTGTCTTAAATTTCAGTTTATAACAAATCCCAAGTCCTGCTTCATTGCATTTACAGTAGTGAAAGGTATTTGTTGGAGAAAACAGGTAGAATTTTGAAATGCTCTCTATGCTGGATACTAGATGGGGTTAAAAATATTAGGTAACATGCTATCTACATTTTTTCCATGCAATTAGAGGCAGTTAGGGACTTATGAAATTGGTTACTCTAACATCTTTTATTACATAAGATAAAAAATAACAACAATATTTGCCTTCCAGTCTAGAAAAAGCCATTAATGTTCTTTCCCTCTTTTTAAATTTCTGTTCAAAGCTTCATTCAGACTTGGACAAGGGAGTGGGCACTGTTAAATACACGCTTTCAGGAGATGGTGCCGGCACGGTTTTTACCATTGATGAGACCACAGGAGATATTCATGCCATAAGGAGCCTAGATCGAGAAGAAAAACCATTCTACACACTCCGGGCTCAGGCTGTGGATGTTGACACCAAGAAACCACTAGAGCCTGAATCAGAATTCATCATCAAAGTGCAGGACATTAATGATAATGAGCCAAAGTTCTTGGATGGGCCTTATGTTGCCAGTGTCCCGGAAATGTCTCCAGTGGGTGAGTAAGACATTGTAAACACTTGATAACTAATTGCATATTACTTAATTGTCTCAATGTGCATTTCCTGCTGAGGAAAGAAAGAGAAGGCTGAAATGAAAATATAACTTCTAGAATCTATTATTAGAAATATCTCACTCTGTGCATAGAAATATACAGATTATAGTTTTGTTTTAGCTGTATTTGCTGATTTAGAAACTCATTCATCTGCAAAATGAGTGCTTGTGACTTTAAGTCTCTGAGGACAGGAAAAGGAAAAAAAAAGATGTTCAAGGCAGGTGTTCTAAGATCCAAGGGTTCTATGTACCCCTAAATTTGTTATTTCACGTGACGAAGTGCGTTCCCTTCTCTTCCTGGTGAATGTTGACTATTTGCTGTACAGAATTAGATAGTACAACAGCATCTTGCCATCTACGGTTCTCGTCTTTGTGGCTGTTAAATGCCTACAGCACTAGCATGATCCCCTAATTATGAATTAGGAGACAATTCTTTATGCAAGTCCTCCTAACACTGTGGGTGCTGAAAGTAAGGATTGCCCTCGCCTAGCCACTATGCAAGAATAGGAGGTAGAGAGGCTCAGCAAAACTGGCTTGAGGTCTCAAAAACATAATGTCCAAGAAAATATTAAGTGCATTGGATTCTTAAGTCAAAAAAAAAAAGAGAGAAGACTGATTGGAAAGATGGTAAATTTACAAAAAGCTAGTGTACAGAGGAGGGAATAATTTTCTCTCCACGGAAAGGTGGACTGTAGTAAAGATACTGAAGCACTGGAACAGGTTTTTGTTTGAAGAATTTTCACAACATGATAGAAATTTGCCAAGAAAGACATAAAGAGAGTTGATCCTGCTTTGGAACAGCAGGACAGACTAAATGGGCCCTTCGAGTCTCTGCCTGATGGCTGATTCTGCAGTTGTCCTGAGCAGTGTGTTTGCAACACAAGCACACTGCTTGTGTCCTGCTTCCAGATGGCATTTTGGGCTTCCCTGCAGGCACCAGAAATTAATTCATTCTGGGCTGAGAGGCCTTTAACTTCCCAGTGCTAGTTTCAGCTTATTGCCATTTTCTTTCTCGCCTAAACTGTCTTTTCCCGGTACTTCACAAGCTAGTACTAGTCATTTAATACTTCTTGTAGCTGCTAACAGTTTCAGAAGTTTTCTGACTCTGAAATGGGATCATGTTACCCCTTCAGCTATGTAGCTCAGATGTTGACGACTGGAAAGACAACCTGAGAGGCAACTAGCTATCTACGTAAGTTACTATATGGAATTAATGAGGTAGTTTTTTAAGTTTTGTGATAGACTGATAGAATGTGATAAAATGTGATATGCATAGACCTGTAGAGATGATCATGCTAATTTCATACACCTGTAGAGATGAGTTCACTGCAGTAACCCATAGAAGTGCATCTATAGATTCACTGCATAGGTGCACTCTTGCTGTTGCCTCTCTAGATATTTCTAGTAGTATTACTTACAGTTCTATTATTTATAGATGGAAAACATTTTTTATATTTTCAAGTGTATTTGTATGGCAAGTTCAGAATACAATTTTCTCACCAGCGAATGTATGGTTAGTTGTTAAATTGTTTTTAAGAGTTGATCAGAAAGAAATGAGAAAAATAATAATGAATAATGCTATTTACACAGTGGAATGCAGTGCATGCATTCATTTTCTCACTCTATTGCTCTCCCTCCATCTTCCTTTTTCATTTTCATAAATATCTGTGTACAGTTGCAGACAAAATGCTAACAGTGATTTTATTTCATGAGAAACTCTCTTCAAGGTGTGCCATGCATTGTGGGTTTTACATTGACTGGGAGCTGCATGACTAAATGAGGTGCAACTGAGTATACTGTGTCATGCACACAGCATTTTAAAATAAATGCTTCTCAATTTATTCTCTTTTGGAAAACAGCAGTAGATGCCATAGCAAAAATATATCCTCTTGATCTTCACTTTATTTAGTCACATTCACTACCTCTAGAAGATTTATTCATAACAGTTTTTATTTCCTTTACAAGAAAAATAAAAGATGGATGAAAATTGATCAAAAAAGAAAAGGCAAGGATATAGTGTCCTAAATGGAGGTCTAAAGTCCAATTAGTGGTTACTAAAGCAGATAACATTTTTTGCTGTTGGGTTGTCTTGCAGCAAAAATATCCAGAAATGCCTTCTGTTGCCTCTGATGTGCCAGGAGGTTGTGCTTTCTCCAATGAAGGTCTCTCCACTCTCTTGCTATCTCTTATCTATGCTTTTGCTACCTTATGCAAGCACAGATTTCTCACAGGATCTAAAGCTACTGCTCCCTGTCATCAGTACTGTTTAGTTGCACCTATAGAGATGTCTACCACTGCCTGAGGCTGACATTGAAAATCACTTTGATTTTTTAGCTGGTGCAGCATATGGTTGTCTTGGCTTAGGCAAAAATCCTGATAAACTCTTCCTCTTATTTAATTTTTTTACACTTTCATTTTCTAGTTGCCAGTTTTCAATTCCCAAATGTCCTAAACTTCATTTACTCTATTTTTTGAACAGTATTTATTGTGAACTGCACTCATACACACTGTTTCCATTGTGGGAAATGCACTACAACATGACTTTTTTCCCCCATAGTAGTCACCTCTATGAGCCTGACAAGCTTTTGTGATCAGTGACTTTCTGTCTTTTATTGCTGCATGACACTCACATGCAAAGGCTTACTCAATTTGGTAGTTTATCCTAAGTTTACTGGTAATAAGGAGCAAAATATGGATGCTAAATTTCATGTTGAAAGGGGAATAGAGGAGTAGAGAAATAAGTAATAAAATCCTCAAGACTTAACACCTAATGTAAACACACAGTATATATTCTATTTGGACAGTAAAAAAAAGTGAATTGTATGAAATACCCTTAAGGTACAACAATCTATTGAAGAGAGGATTGCATGGGGCTGGGAACTCTTGTGAAGAAAAGTGTCCTTCAGACCCCTTATACACAATTTAGACATTTTGTTGGCTGCACTGTTTTCAGTTTTGTAACATCTCTGACCTTCGTACTAATTGTTGTCACTGAAGCTTTGGTGGCTAAAAAAATGCCATAGCGTTCATCCTCAGATTCAGAGTTCCAGTCATAGAGTTTTAATAAAATTGCATGGCAACTTTGTCCTGGACCTTGGTGATGTTTTTGCTGGAAAAGTTCCAAGAAGATAGAAATGCGTAGAATCTGCAGGATCTAGTTTTATGCACATAGATATGATTTAGACATAGCTGTCATATCCAAGTTTTTCATACTAGATTTGCTAAGAACTTTGTTATGTAATTTTCCACGCGTGTTTTAGGTGGACATGGTGTTTTTTCCCTTCAAATTCATTTTGAGGTTATATTTAAGTTTCTCCTACAGTTTCTGTACACTGGGGCTTGTTTGTTTTTCCTTCAATCACTACCACTCCTTAAAAAAGACTATGGTAATGCATATCTCTCAGCTTTTTTTGAAGAGATAATTTTAGGATTGCCATTTTTACTTAGAGGTGCATTCCTTACTGGGAGCCAAATTCCTTCATATGCTTTTTACTAAGAAAAAATATGTTAGCAGGATGTTTACTGTGTTCGAAAACTCTAATTTAAGCCCATGACAAACTAGGATGCCTACCTCGTTTATGCCACATGCTTGAATGGCCAGTTAGCCTCTCTCCTTCCATACATGCACTGTAATCTGCTCCTGTATTACGGAGAGGATAGTCAATCACAGATATAAACAAAAAAGACCTTCTCTTGAAAAGCCCCTTTATTACCGACTGGTGTAACGTACAGGGTATGGTACCCAGCTATAACTTCCACTATTTCTGATACTTTCTAAGTATGTGTCACGTTCCAATTTCAGATGAGAGGAAGGCCCCCTTGTGTTCTAGCCAACCTCAGACGAGTCTGGGAGGCTAGGGGCGGCTAGACCGACCTTTCACACACCGGAGCATGATTTTGCTCGTATTCTCAGGAACAGAATTAAGACTCAAAACGAAGTCAAGCGCCAGGTAACTTTATTTACCCAAGAAAAAGTTCACGAATGCAAGAGAAAAGAGAGAAAGAAAGGAAAGAGAGAGAACAGAAAAGAGTTTCAGTTGCAATAGCTACCACCACGGAGTTGCGGTGTCCCAACAGTCCAGTTCACTCGATGGGGGAACGTTCCATCCGATGTTGATTCTGTCAATGTTGATTTCTGTTGATGTGTTGTTTCCCTTGATGTTTGTTCCCCTTTTTCATGTTGGTTGTTTTTGTCCTTTTATTGTTCATTTTATTGCATATTCATTGTATTCCAAGAGCTGGTTTGCCTAGCCACACCCCTTACCTGGTGGTGATATGCATGCCCATTACCGTCTCTGGGCTCCTCTGTTTTTCTGGCCTCGGGTTTGGGCTCATGCCGGGGGGTAGGGCTAGATTTCTCAGAATCAGTTCTGCATTCAGGTTCGCAGGACAACAAGAGTTGGCTTGCAAGATAACGGGAATTGGCTTGCAAGATAACAGGAGTTGGATTGCAAGATAAAAGGAAGACTCTGGTCCTATGGTTTAACTGAAGTTCCATTTTTCGGTTGGTGGTTTGATGTTTCAACAATGTTGAGACAAATATTTGACACGGTCTTTTACAGTGTGCATAGTTTCTGTGTTGTTGTGGAAGGATATTGGTACCTCCAAAGTTGGCACTATTGCTCACATAATAAATGGAATGCAGAATACTTTATGGTGAAGAATTATTTCGGAAAGGACAATGATGTGAAATTCTCTGCAGAGAAACTCAGCAGATGGAGTCAGATTACAACACAGAAGTAATATTTTAAGAACAAAGATTGCTATGCTGTTATCCTATGCCTAATAAGAGACTTAGAAAAGCTTAAGAGCTGGACTTCTGATATGTTTTTTTCTGTTATTGGATTTGTTTTACCAATATCTTTATTTGAAAATGTTGTCTTGATTTAATAAGAGTTCCAAAATGTAGAACAAACCAGAAATGGAAATTTATGTATGAGGACCGAAAAGGGGGCTTTAATTTCACCATTTGTACGTTAGTATTAGCAAAATATGTTGTCCTTAAGTATATTTTAATCAACTGTGTTGTTGCTTCTGGCAGCTGTGCCAGCTTCTGTTGCAACATAGCTCAGGAAGCATGCAAATATATGATGAGTTTAAAACAAGGTTATCCCCTTATTAAAGCTATCAGTTCAGATGACTGAGTGTAGGGGCATACCAGCATTAAACACACATTGAATTAAATATCTTATTATATATTTATGCATATTTATACATAAAAAAATGCACAGAAATGCATCTGTGTTTCTCATACATTTCTTTCACTAACTATGCTGATTTTAATTGATCATATATATTACAGGTGACAAATTTATAACTTTTACTGTCATTCTCCTTTCCATTACTCCTCTATACACATATATATGCTTGTATATATACACATGTATATGCTTATACACAGAGTAGGTAGGGCTCTACTAAATCTGTCAATTCCATAACATATAGATTCCATATGTTGTTTCCTAGGCAATTTCATTTCATACCTTTCTACTAGATTAACTCCTTATTTCTTAGGGGACCTCTACAGACTCCAGATCACTGTGGCAATTATTCTGCCTTTTTAGTTATTAATTAACAAGTAATGGAATATGTTAACATTATATAGCTGAATTAATGATTAGGCTTGAATATCCTATTTGAAACTGCCTCATTGTAACACTACATTGTAACAGTAAAATGGTCAATGATACCAGAAAGTTGATATCACATGTATCCTCTGTGGTGCAAGGCAGCTACTTGAAGAATGTTATAGGTTTTCTTCCCATGGTGCTGGCAGCCTAAAAATAGTCTCTATAAGTTTTCTGGCAGTTTTCCTTCTGAAGTGAATACTTAATTGGCTTATATTTAAATATTGACAAAAAGACTTATGTATATACATTCACAAATGGAACATATGTTTAATATGTCCATCAATGTAGTTTAATATTAAAGGATTACAATATATAGAAAACTAACCTGATGAACTGGTTGATAGGAACCTGTGCTCTGGTTGGTCATAGCTTAGTCCTGTGTGCCTGAGCTTAGCCTGAAGCTTACACTGAGCAGAGGCTGGGGGAGGAAGGACTATAAGGTATTGGAACAAATACTGAGAGATGCTTCCCTGGATATAGATTCCTAGCTTCTGGTAATATATTTTAAGGACTTCCAAAAGCATACCCAGGTTGTTGTGGAAGATTTTACTTTGGGAATCTGTAGAGGCCAGAGAGATTTTTGAATAGTGTTACACACACTCATGGGAGATAACTGACAGTGTAATCTGTCAACCCCTGCCTGCAGCTCCTCCATCTCTGCGCTGGTCTCCATGCTTTTTTTCTGGTGTCACAGAGTCCTTAGAGACAATGATGGGAATTGGATGTCATGTTCAACGTAAAAATATCTTAAATATTCTTGTTTATTCCCTTGTCTTTGTATAATAATTCTGGGGTTTGTCCACTGTTGAGCATTGAGATTAAAACTTTGGAGGATTTTCCACAGTGATCCCAGGATCAAGAGTTAATAGGTGACTGAGCTACAACCCACCTCTGTGAAATGTACTTTGTATTTCTCAGTGTGAAATCCCCTATCTCCAGTCACTTGTTACGTTAAAATACCCATGTAACACTTTGCAGTCAAGTTTTAATTTTATCAAGCTGTCACTTGCTTATATGTTCTCTTTTACTGGCAAGCTGTGAGTTCAGATCCAAGTGAAATGTCAGTGGCAACCTCCCTCTCACATAAAGACTGGCAATTTATTCCTACCATTTGATTTCTATTTTTATTTGAATATTATCTTAGAAAAAGCCATTCACTCTTATTTTTTTTTCTTTTTTTTTAAGAGCATTTCCTTAGGAACCTTCCTGAAAGCTTTCTGGAAATTTAGATTTTGTTTATCTCTGCAAGTAATCTGGAGCTATATACTCACTGGTTCACCCAATAATTTTACCAGCCATGAAGAGTGGCTTCCTTTCACAAAACTGTACTGACTTCTCCCTTGCAGGATCATATCCACATGTTGTAGAATTTGGTACTTTATTACAGAGTGTCCAAATTTGTCCATTGTCTGGCTCAGACCTGGTACCCTAGGTCATACAGACCACTTTTCAGAAAAACTCGTGTCCCATCATTGTCTTTCAGTTCTCCATCCTGGGGCTATATCAGAAGGCAGTTTACCCATCGTGGTTGATTTTTTCAGTGGTTTCTCACTTAGAATTGCTTTGTTAATTACGGATCTTGTCTTTTTGATTCATTTTTTTTGATTGTGAAAAGAAACAAATCCTACACTGATCATCAGCCTAAGTTTTATAGCCACTCTAGAGAAAAGTGAGTTTTAAGGAAGAAGCAGAAGGAAAGGCAGGTTATGGCTGCTTAGCCTTTTGTCAGAGTTTTTTTCCCCATCTGTAAGGAGCATTGCATAAAAATACAATGCAAAACAAAATAAAAATGAAAAAAACAACACTGAGATGTTGAGAGAAAATTGAAAGTAGGCAGTAAAAGCTTTTGAAACAAAAATGTTTCTTGACATTATGATAGATGACTAGGTAACCTAGGCAGCTTCAGCTACTGTGAAAAGCCCTTTTAGATCAAAAGGGGGAAGAAAACTGCAGAGAATCAAGACTTGCTGGTTAAAGGATTGCAGCTATTATCATGCTCACTGTGAGTTTCATTTCATACACCTCGACTGTTGGAAATTGTCATCAAAACAAGGAAATTTGGCAAATACTGTTAGCTGGAAGAACCTATGTAAAACGAAAGCTGTGACAAACGGGACCCTGCAAACATGCACACAGGAAAATGTCTGAGAAGCTTTTACTGCTAAAAAAGGTGAGATGCTGGATAAATGCTTCCTGCTAGCTGGTTTCACAGTTTGTGTCAGTATCAGTGCTGAACTCATGCAAAGCGTTTGAGTCATACTTCATGTATATCCAGGCCTACTTTATTGTGTTTAACTGGAAGTGGGCGAAGTTAGGAACTCATGTTACAGCAGGTTAAGCCATTATGTTCCTATTCACACACTGACTTTACTGCAGCTCAGTAGCCTAAATCAAATAACATTTAATATTTCATCACACCCATGTCTTTTGATGCAGACTCCTCTGTTAGGTTAAACAATCCATACTTTTGTTATTAAAATTTGGTTTTGCTTTAAGTGTATAAGTTGGTCATTTTAGTGGTGCTGAGTATTAATTCTTTTAGTATTTGAGGAGAAGCTTTGTAACTATTGGTACTGTCTTGTGGTTTGCATCATCATCTTTAGGTTCAAGATATATTGCATTAGAGTTGTTGGGATTATGCGTTATTTTTTGTCAACGATACTATTGCTGAGGGAAAGGTATTGGCATGTTTCAGTGTAGTACTGAGAGATGTAGGAATTGTTTTTATATAGGCACATAGCATCTCTACACATAAAAGATGTTGTATTGATAGTTTTAGTAGCCACTGATCAGCTGTAAATGTTACAAATTAACAAGAAGTTGCTTTTTCCTTACCACAAAATGGCTCTGAACATTACATATCTTTTCAGCAAAAGCTATTATTTTGGCCACCAAGTGGTTTTAAACATTAAACGTATTTTAAAAGTATTACTGTTCTCAGCCATTGAGTGACTGTAAATATTAAATATGTTTTATAAAAGCTGCTTTTCAAGCTACTGCCTGCATGGCTATGAACATAATTTTTAGTTTAAAGTTGGCTTTCCAGCCACTGAGCTATACTTTTCTTATAAGCTTAGTTCTATTTATAATTTTTCACTGAAGAAACAAGTGCAAGGGTTCACTGGCACAAGGCAGCTCTTCATTTATGACAAGTAATCCTGTCCCAGCCATCTTCTCATAAAGACACTGCAGGTAATGAGAACAGGCCAAAATTAATTTTGGACTTTTATGGATATTTTGCATGGACAGTGTGTGCATATCTAGTGTTCTCCATTTCTCTATAAAACTCTGGAGTAAACCAAAATAATAAAAGCAAACATGAGTGATATTTTGTGTTAAGATTACTGGTCTAAGAAATCAGTCACTGATGGATTGTGCAAATCAATCAAGTCATCATCAGCCCTAGAGGAGGATAAAACAGAGGCAAAATAGTCTCAAGATTGCTAAGCAAATGGGAGTCACTAAACCAAATATGATTAAGGGCTTTAATTCTGTGTGCAGAAATAACTCCATGTGGCAAATTAGATGTAATCCTAGGAAGGCCTGGAGTGATAAGAAAAGTGTTCGTGAGAATCTGGCTTAATAAGAGCTAAGAAAAAAAAAAGTCACTGATCAAAAATATTCTCTTAAGGACAAATTATTCTCTGTTTAGAGAATCCCATAAGGCTTAAAGTCTAGTGCAAAGACACTGCAGATAAAAATAATCCCTTAGGAAAAAAAAAAAATCTACGTAGAACAGAGATCTAAAAATATCTGCAGAATAAGGAACAGCACATACCAGGGTACCTTTAAATGGCATGTCAGCCAATTAGTAAGTGTATCTGTCTGTCGACCTTGGATTTAATGAATCCTAGATCCTTAATATTTCTCATTATTTGTAGTAAGAAACAGCATGGGTAGGTAATCCAGCCCAATGGCTATCCCATACACTGTAGGTTTTTCCTAACTAAGGAACCGTCAAAGATCTTATGGGAACATGAGTCTGACTTCCCTCCAGTCTTTGATCAGCAACGGTTCTGACAGTGCTGATGGAAACTTTTCCACAAGATCCATTTTTGCTAAGTTTCTGTAGAACTGAAAGATGCAAACATGTAATTATGTCAAAACTTTTTATGAAAAACCAGATGGCTGTCTGGTGAGTCATCCCCTAGGTTAGCTGGTGACTGGCAAACTAAACAGGTGGTTCCCAAATTAGCAGAGAAGCATTCTTTATATCAACCTGTAACGTCAAGCACTGTCTGGCTGGGAACCTGTAGGCCAAGCAGTCTTCTCTGGAGCTGAGAACCTGGTGGGATTGTCTGTTCCCTGATTTCTCTGCCACACAGCTGATGAAAAGACAGGTTGCTGTGCTTCCCAGACAAGTCAGCCTGCAGGCTAAACAGGTCATAACTAAGTTGGAAGAAGACCAATGGAAATGAAACAAACTGTCCTCTTTGCTAAAATCTCAGCAGTGCTGATATTGTTTTCTGGAGTATGCAAATATGTTGTTTGTTTTTTTTTTTTTGTTCTGGAGTGAAGTACAATGAAGTGAGAGGCCAAAGGTATCTGAAATATCCCAGTAAAGCAATATTCCACTGTCCAGACATTGTTGTTGCCAGTTATGTCTGAGGGCCTTTTATGCAGAAGCCAGCAATAAAAGTTAAATCAGTAAGAGTTAGAGAGAAGACTGGAAATAGAGATGAGTGTTGATTTCAGGCAGATGTGAAATTAAGGGATGACAGCAGAGGAAGAGGAAAAGCTTTACAAACTTTACAGATTTCATTTCCGAAGCTACTGGAGAGAAATTTAACACTTTTAATACTGCCCTGGACTTGATTCAGACTGGCACTCCTAAAGAAACTGCTACGATTTAGAATCATAGAATCATAGAATGTCTAGAGTTGGAAGGGACATTCAAATGTCATCTAGTCCAACCCCCCTGCAAGGAGCAGGGACATCCCTGGCTAGATCAGGTTGCTCAGAGCCTCATCCAGCCTGGCCTTGAATGTTTCCAGGGATGGGGCATCCACCACCTCTCTGGGCAACCTGTTCCAGTGCTCTACAACCCTCATTGTAAATTTTTTTTCCTAATATCCAATCTCAATATACCTCCCTCTATTTTAAAACCGTTACCCCTAGTCCTGTCACAACAGGCCCTACTCTACAGTCTCTCCCCGTCTTTCTTGTAGGCCCCCTTGAGGTACTGGAAGACCACTATCAGGTCTCCCCAAAGCCTCCTCTTCTCCAGGCTGAACAGTCCCAACTGTCTCAGCCTGTCCTCATAGGAAAGGTGCTCCAGCCCTCTGATCATCTTCGTGGCCCTCCTCTGGACCCTCTCCAGCTGGTCCATGTTCTTCTTATGTTGGGGTCTCCAGAACTGGACACAGTACTCCAGGTGGGGTCTCACCAGAGCTGAGTACAGGAGCAGAATCACCTCCCTCGAACTGCTGGCCATGGTCCTCTTGATGCAGCCCAGGATGCGGTTGGCCTTCTGGGCTGCAAGGGTGCATTGCCGGCTCATGTTGAGCGTCTCATCCACCAGCACTCCCAAGTCCTTCTCCTCAGGGCTGCTCTCAATCCATTCTCCGCCCAGCCTGTATTTGTGCCTGGGATTGCCATGACCCAGGTGCAGGACCTTGCACTTGGCCTGGTTGAACTTCATGAGGCTGGCACGGGCCCACCTCTCCAGCCTGTCAAAGTCCCTCTGGATGGCATCCCTCCCCTCTAGCGTGTTGACGGCTCCACACAGCTTGGTGTCGTTGACAAACTTGCTGAGGGTGCACTCTATCCCACTGTCCATGTCACTGACAAAGATGTTGAACAAGGCCGGGACCTCTGAGGTTTCTGTTAACAGAACTCAGGACCATCCTTTTATTTTCTTAAGAAGCTTAAAGGATATTAATTCATAAATAAATTACACTCAAGGTATGAGTGAGACTATGGAGTAGTCTTGAAGGAGCAGGGAAACAGCATCAAGTAGGAAAGGGTCCTCCAGCAAGGACTGCTTGACACACCAGTCTGCACCAGTCATCAACAGAGAATATTGCAGATGCCCTCAGAGGTGTAATTTCAATTAAGCATTTGCGTCTTTGTACACAATTGTTCGCAACTGATAATTTTCACTGGAAATAATTGGTTGACCACTAGTCGTCACACTGAGGGTTGCATGTCAATCCAGTAATAACCAAGACAGGATATCTACAGCTGGAGAGTGTCTCCTCAATCATATCTTCGTCTTCCATCTGTTAGTAGAGGAAGCATCAATTTTACCATTTGTTCAGATCTAAAGGAGTATCCTAGTTTATTTGAAACGTAAGATAATTATGGAGCTAAGTTTCCCATATTGTAGGAACATTACCTTAGAGGCCCATCTATCCTCCTGTCTCTGTAAATGGCCAGAAATAGAAGCCAGGAGAATCTTAAACACGCATTTAGGTAGATTATCATGTCAGAGTCTTTTTGGGGGGAGGTTTTATCCAAGCACACCTTACTTTTTTATTTTTTAACTCTGTTAAAAATGGTGGTTGTTAGAATTCACAAGCATGTAAAATACTTCTCTAATCCCCCTTTTGTTAGGTCTAGTGATTGTACGTTCTCTAAATCAATCATGTAATTCTACAAAGCATTTCCTTTTCCTTTTTTAAACATTTTTCTACTTGCATTCTGGAGGATAGTAGATGAATAGGAAGAGAAAATTTAGCTTTGATATAGTCCTAACTACTGTATACATCTCTATCATGCCCCATCTATTTGTCTCATTTCTAAAGTAAACAGATGAAATCTGTTCTATGTGGAAAACTTTTCATGTCTCAATCACTTTCACTGCTTGCCTCTGAGCCTCCTTTATTTCTGCTCTCTTTTTAGTGATAGAGCGACAGTAATCAATATTTTTAACAGTCTGGACAGAATTCAGATGAGAAATATGCCTGAGGAGCAGGTTCAGGTGCTCAAGACTACAATTTATGGTCTTGCAAGAAATGATACAGACACAGATACTCAAATTATCATCCCCCACTTGCTACTTCTCTGATTCAGTAGTTCCAAATTAATCCACTTTTTCTTACTGCTTTCACTCCATATCACCTCATGCCTGAGCACAAACCAAACCCTGTCTGACAGTTTTCAACAGATGTTTGATAGTCCTGGGATTCTTTCACAGCTTGTGCATGTGATTCTGAATGAATCCTCTGTTCACAGATTTTAAGCCCTAAACCAATATTAATCACTGAGCATAATCCAGTGCGACATAGCACCTTGCTGTTCAAACAGTGGATGATCCTGTGTGCTTTGAAAAGGTCATCTAGCTGCTAATACAGCGTGGGGTGGTTGGGGGGTGTGGGGTGGAAATCACCCCCTGGAAGTAAAGCAAGGAAAAATTGCTTTACTATGATATATTAAAGAACTGTGTTTGATAGTTTTATTTGCAATAGGAGTATAGGAGAGGAGAATAGGTAGGAGAATAAGGAGAGGAACTGTCAACATTTGTGAAGGGGAGGCAGTGGCTGAACATATGTAAATTGCTGCTTGTCTTTACCATAACCCAGATTCAAACACTGGTGTACTAGGAATTGCTCCAACATAAAATAAAGGATAGTCAGTTCCTACATCAGCTTTTCTTTGTAACAAGCAAACTAAATAAAATTCTAGCCTTTCTTTCTGAAGAAAATATTTCATAAATGGCCTGAAAGTACCAAGATGTCAGGCTGCCTGCCTGAATCAAAAGATGACAGCAAGGCATCAGCTCCTTCCAAAATACATATGAAGCTGCTACTTGAACTGGCAGGTTGCAAAGAAGGAATCCAGCAATAAGAGATCTCTAAACTGCTCATTTAAAGGAAAGATACAGAATTAGAACTGTACCAGCACATCCTACTGATTTACTGTAGAGCTGAAGTTGTGGCAGTTCAGTAATACCTATGCCACCTTTTATCCACCTTTATCAATTTGCTTTGAGTAGCACAAGGGGACAGTAACAGTGACAACAGGATAGGTTTTATGGCAGCATAGTACAAGGGACTTCAGGTTACTAACTCACCAGCTACCTTGCAGGGATATCCTCCTGGTTCTTTTCCAGTGCTACTGTTACCCAGACTGCCTACATTAAGTCTTTAGACTCCCAAATAGTTTTTAATAGTTTGACCTGTACCATCAAGTTCCTCAAGCAATGCTGAACACCGCTAATGTACAGGCACCTAAATTTTGCTGGCGTATATTATAAATGTGAACCAAAATGCTCTGGAAATTTGGCCAGGTAGTCTGAGCGATGTCTCCAGAGCCCAACCAGATCAGGTACAGATCAAATTCAGCACTACTGCAGTAGGTGATTTGGGGTATGCCATGCAGCGTTAGATGTCCACATGGATTTATTTGTCTAGTTCCAAATGAAGTATCTTAGTACCTTCTTGAACCTGGAAAAAAATTAATTTCTATAAAATTGTTTCATCGGTGCCTAAAATGTCACCTAAGCCCATCCCCAATCTGCCTGTACACAGAAGCATCTGAATTTTACACTGCTGTGCAGCTAGATGCCAATTAATACCTAAGTGATGTCAGAAATCATAGAGTAGATATACTTATTTCTTTTTTGGAAGCCAGTCAGTGACATTTTCAGAGTTCAGAGTTATATCCCATGCAAAATGTGGCTGGAAGAGAGGTTACATGGTTTTGATTTTGCAGTGAGGTACGTAGAAAACTCACACCAGACATTGCAGATGCAGATTTAATCCTTTCCTTTTTTTGAAAACCTGCTCCTTGTATTTTAACCACCAACCCAGAGAGCCTTTATTAGTCTTTCTCCCTTCTCCCTTTTTTTTTGGCCTGATGAATATTTAATAATTCTGTATAAAACAGATCAGCTTCCTCCTTCTTCAAGAGAGTGATGATCTGAGCATTCTCTTAAGAGGCAGGAGATAAGCATTCAACCACCATATAACAGAAGAGTTACTTAAATTAATCTGTATCTCATGCATCCACTAGGCATTCAGGAGGGATGATCATCTGCTTCTACATTTTGTCAAAATAAAGTTGGTTTAAGCAATTAACACAGAAAAAAAAAATCAAAATTGTTTTTCTCCATTAAATAATTTCTGAGAAAGAAGATGTCTAGGATAAAACTCTTCTTGTTGGTATCTCTTGCAGGCTACAACACCATTGCACTAATAAACTCACTTGTATGGATCTTATTGTTAGGCTTCTAAATAACACCAGGTAGAAGAAAACTGCATCTGGGCTTATTGCATTTTGCATTGGCTCTTTTTATGATTTATGCCCTCAGTATCTCTGCGCTGTAGTTGTTGTGTATAAAAGCATCATGTAATGTTACTTCTCTGTTTTATAGATGTAGTCTTAAAGATGGTGAAAACTGAGAAGGAATATTCATTGCAGAGCTTGTTTCTTAATACGTATATGTTACCAGAACTGACAAATAACAGAAGAGAGTGTATGTGGAGGAAACTGGGGTAAATTCAGCTTAAAAAATAGTATGTCCTTTTTTAATATGTTTGTGAAGGATTCAGTAAAAAAATTAAGTTGAGGAATAGAAAAAGTATTGAATAAAAAGCTAAGAAGTAGCTCATAGATGAATGACAGAATAAGAATTGAATGTTCATTAGAAAATCTGAGCATGATTAGTTTAGTGAGTTAAGATGATAACCATGTTTTCTGTCTTTATGTGGGAAGGACTGTGCATGGACTATTAAAATCCTCTTGATAGGTTTTTTAACAAAGCTTTTTAGTTGCGTGGCTCTTTGCTGTCTGACTTTCAGACCTAAATTACAGTGGCTGGAAAGTGCCTCATTGTCGTCCTATAAATAATGATCTATATCTATCCCCCAACTGGTGTAGTACTGAAAAGCTGATGGGCTGTGATAGTTGGAAAATCTCCTCCTACTGTTAAGTATCTGTATCGGTAACTAAAGAAGTGCCATTTAGAGTCTGGGGGTTTATTATGATCATATTTATTATCATTATTATTTACTTATTGATATTTTGCAGGAAGAATGACATACTCATTTCCTGTAGCTTTGCTCTAAGCAACTGGTCAGGAGATAATCAAGTTATAGAAAGTCATCAACATAATATGTTCCAGTATTTTGCGTTATTTTAATTTTAAAACAGGGCTGAAAATAGATCCATTTGAGCAACTATAGGTAGAATTCTAGTGGTGTGATTCAGATTTCATCTATAAAAAGACTCCATTTCAGTGTTTAAAATGAAAGTCTAGCTGTCTGATAATGAATTTATAGCCCACATATTTATATTTAGTTAGTTAGTTAGTTAGGTAGTTATTTAATTTGGTATTAGGGTAGAATTTTGTTTTACAGATCTTACCACTCTTGATTTTGGGGCAAAGTCAATACCTTGGATTTTAAATTATTTAGGAATTTCAAGGAGAGACAAGAGTCCTGGAATACTGAAAACATTCAAATTTTAGATAACTGATATGTAGGCCTGGGTCTGGATTTTAACAGATATAGATTCATCTGTAAAACAGTAACGCAACAAGTGTAAAGCAATTTTTTTTCCTAAGAAATGTAAAACTCCTTTTTTTAGGAGCTAAGCAATAAGTTGGAAGATATCTAGGCCATATTTATGTGCATTAAATTTTAGCTATGACATTTCACAAGTTCAAGTTTTTATGTATATCAAAGCCTGCTTATCTCACAGGTTTTAGAATTTATAAATAAACATAGAGAAGCTGGAGGGAGGGAGCTGGCATAAGAAGGCAAATTTCTAGAACAGAATCCTCACTAGAGTCAAAGAAGGGTGAAACTGCACTTCAGCCTGGACAACAGTCAAATATGTTCTGTCTTTGCCACTTCAATTTTATCTTTCCTTAATCTGTTTTTGGTTCTTTTTTTTCTTTTCACAGTGGTACCAATTTAACCATTGCTTTTATCTAGTCTCCAAAGACATGTGATTTGACAAAAAAAAAAAAAAAA
>WHYT01017797.1:523917-567337 GCA_009806455.1 Tetrax tetrax
GGAGAGGAGAGGAGAGGAGAGGAGAGGAGAAAGGCAAGGTGAGGCGAGGAGAGAAGAATCCATACCACATCAGTCTGAACTGTGATGCATCAGAAGTATTGGTATGGGACTGCATGTGTTTATTATGTCTCAGTATGTTATTTCACTGTCTTTATACTTGTTGGTCTGTGTAATCATCACTCGCTGTTGGATTTCATGTAAATTCCAAGCGCAAGAAATACTTAGCTCTTCTGGAAGCATGTTGCTGTACAGAACCACCACATGGTATTCCCATTGCTTGGTGGTCCCCTTATTCTTGCAACCTTATATTTCAGCCCTTAGTGACTGAAGCTGCATCTGCTGTGGAGCTCTTTCTGTCATAGCTCTCCGAGAGCCTATTCCAGGTAGTCTGTAATTAGATGCACCCAGATGGTGGGCACTGAGTAAATGTACTGCCAGCTTGGGGTGGATATGGAAGAAAGTTTTATTTTGGCTCCCCATAGTTTGTCTTTCTAATGTTTCTTCACAGTTTTTCTTCATAGTGAGCATCAGAATTCTTTTTTTTCCACGATTTCTAAAACATGAAGAAAAGTCAAGCACTCTATTTTTTATTGCAGCTCTAATCTGAGGTACTAAACATTCACAGTGCTTGATGTAGTCGAAAGCCTAGACGCATCAAACTCATGTTACCCAAATGCTGTCATGAACAAAACTGTTCATTTGTGCTTTGATACAGAATCTTTATCAGCAATTAAAATTTTGTTCTCGGAAACTAATTAACAATTATGTTCATGCTGCCAGAGACATAAGTAAGCACACTCAATCATGTCTGTGTAGCCAGCCTTGCAGATCAAATGAATGTAACTAGTTGGAATAGAGCCTGATGTTTTCAGTCACATGACTAAACACAAGAAGCAGATCTCTAAAGTGAGAAACACATTTTCTGACAGATTCTTTTCACAGTAGAACCATACTTCAAGTGTTTAGCCACATCTGACATTGAAAAGATTTTGAGGCAAAATACTTACACAGAAATTCAACCATCATGTTCACAGTGCTGTATTTTATGCTTCATTTGCCATAAATGCTGATGTATTTTTCACAGCATTCAAGACAATGACAATTTTAATTAAAAGTTATCATATTAGTCCTCCACTTTCTAAACCTGATCTCACACAGAATAAAATAATATATAATCACAGCTCATGTGAAACCTCTTGGATTTGCAGTAGTGTCCTTTAATCACCTGTGTTTCAACAGTTTAAACAAAGCTAATCTTCAGGTATCATCTTTTTACTGTATTGTCATTTTTTTAATACAATGATTTAATTTATTTGAAAGCAGCATTCACATAATGGCTATGCACCAAACTTACTTGTGTATGATGTAAGAATTTGTAAAGTATATAACTTGGGAACGGAAGATAAACTTGAAATCCTGAAGGCATCCTTTGTGAATCAGAATGCTTTTTTTGAGGAGGTTTTGAACACATCTTTACAACCTAACTATCAAGAAACATAGCTAAAATATTATTAAGTCACTATTTGCGTGGCACTTGAATGATAATAGATTTTAACAATCCTTGTGAAGTTTACTGTGTTCCTTCTTGTACATTGCTCCCAGTTTTGGCATTCCTTGGAAGGAAGTTTTTCAAACTGTGTTATATTTGAATATTTTGTATGAGAGAGAATTACAATGATTGTTAATTGGTGAATATGTAGAATGCCCACTAAGCTGCTGCTTAGTTATGCTACAGCTAGCTGAAAAGCAAGGACGTATCGCAGGAAAATGCTATGTATATCTTTCATGATTTAAAGTAGAAAGAAGAAAAGTCTAAGCAAACAAACAACAACAACAAAAACAACTAAACAAAAAAACTAAACAAAACCCACAAAATCATTTGCAAATATTAGATTTCAGAAGCTAACATTTTCCACCTTTTCATCATTTGACCATTATGGAGTTGCTGATAGACAAGATACATGCAGCCACTTTAAAAGCAATTTTATCAGTTACTATATTGTATTTAGATATACTTTAAAATTAAGTAAAGATAGACCTATTTAGTGAAGAATAAGCATTCTTCTAAAAGATTTCTAGAATAAATCCAACTTTGAAAATTCAAATATACTCTGTAATTAATCTTTATTTCTCATTGTTTGATTATTTCCGAATACAGAGTGGTGTAAAAAGTTCTGAGAAATCGTAAGCAAAAGCGTTTTGCAGTTTTTCCTGGCCAATAGAATGTTAAGTATTAGAAACCTACTTGAAAGAGTCTTCTCTCATGGGTTTTCAAATTCGATTTTAGGACTCAACAGATCTAGAAAGAAGTTTCAACTAGCTTTCAGACTCCTGAGTCTGAAATCAGAAGTCTGAACTTGTGAAATTCACCCATGACCACTGAAAATGTGTTATTACACACATTTTACAAGTTACAGTATGTATGGCAAAAAAAAAATGTTAGAAGTTTTTAATCTTAATTTCCACTGAAGCCAGGTGCATGGTGCTAACCACTGAAAATACTGCTTAGTAGACTTTGTGTAAATTATCAGGTTTTTTGTAAATTCTGGTCAGCCAATGCAGTTGTGCTTCTAATAGCATTTTTGGAATCTTTTTTTCATAGGCCATAATCAGGCAATTGTTGCAAAAATAATTACAGTGTTTTAAAATGTTGCTATGCCTCAGAAGTACCATCCCCACCTTTGAGCAAGCAGAAAGAAAGACACAAACACTCCTCATCTACTTTAGGGGTAAATCATCTGTCTTGGCTTGAGCTACTGCTGAAGGCTATTTAAGTTAGGCTGGAGAACATTGCACTGGGTTCAGGTGCAGAGATCTCCCAGCTGATGTTCTGGCAACTCAGCTGCACAAGATTGGACCCAGAGAAGGTGATGAAAGTGAGTATGGAAGTACATGGGTGGAAGCAGCTAAAGACATTACATCTCCTGATTACAGGATGCAAGAGTAGATCGCACAGGTGGGCAGCCCATGCTGCTCATGTTCTACATCCCGTTAAGCCTGCTCGCAAGTGGCTACAGGGTGGTGTGGTTGTTTGGTTGTGGTACAAGATAGCGTTAAGAAACTGATATGGACATTAAAAGTAGTTTAATCAAAGCAGTGTGCTCTCTCCCTGGGGTAGTTTATGTTGGTATTGTGGCTTTTCTGCTTTTGCAACCTAACCAAGCTATAGTTCATCTCAACACAGCATGAAATTAAGCTGTATAGACCTAAAAGGGTAATTTTAGATAGCTTAGTTCGGAGGTAGAGGAGGTTGTGGTAGTAATGCATATAATCTGTCTGCATCACTGCTTCCACTGTTACTTCTACTGTTGGTGGGGATTATACTCCTAGGGTTTGGGGTCCTGGCCTTTTTAGTGTTCTAACTGTCCTTCCATCCCTCTGCTCTGCGAGTATTTAGTACCTTCCACAAATAACAATAGTGAAAAGTTGAAAGCTAGCGTAGTCTTTATAAATGTAATTACAACTAAACAGAATTTCCCTTTTATCTTTTAAATGAAACTTACAAAACATGTACATGTCACTAATCTTAAATGAATGTTAACTCACAAAATCAGAGGAAGGAGAAAAGGATATTCACATTCAGCCTCAGTTATGTCTGCATTATTAAATTATCTCTGCTAGTCTGCCTATTATTTTGTGCTCCGAGTGCTTTCTTTTCCTGCCCGTGCTCTCATTCTTATCTTCTTTCCCTAAGAATAAGTTATTTATCTGATCAAATGGTAATTAGTGACTTCAATAGCGCTACATGTGTGTAACTGAGAACAGAATTTTGCCTAAAGAACTTTAAAAATCAAGTGTGTAATAAAAAGAAACTCAAGTTGTGTGGTTTTTAATATAATGACTTAAAATTCCAAAGAATTGAAAGCAAGTTTTTTTTGAAACAAAATCCTTTTTCACCATGTGAAGTAAGCAGAGAAAAGGGCACAGAATGTCATGTTTGGTAGATTGTCCTTTCACATTTACTTTTAATTTGATAAAATTCAGATATGCACAGATTAAAAAGCAAAATAAAGCAAATGTGCCAACAATTGGTTGTGGAGATAATTGCGTGAGCTTTCACTTTACCAAACCCAGAGCCCAGAGAAACCACAATAAATTATCCAGAACAGAAACTCTGACTTCATGTTTGGTGAAAATACATTGCTTCTGTGGAAAAAAAAAACTTAATTGTATCAAAAGGAAGAAATCTTTAAGTTGTTTCTTTTATTAGCATACAATTAAATTAGCTTTGTGCAAATATGGATGGAGTGCACTGCATTCACAAAGGTCACAGTGTACTTTACAAGATTTATGCTGGGGCAAGAACTTTTTTCCTTAGTGCTACTGCCTTCAAGCAGTAAATTTTTTGTCTTGCAAAAAACTAATGGTGAAAGGTCCTATGTGATTTAATAAATAGCAGTACAGTGTGTTTAGTTCCTGTGTGTCATATATATAAGGGACCAGGGATTTTGAAAGCTCATTATTTCATGCTTCTGTTTTCAAACTAAGGCTCAGTTCTGATTAGACATGTTTTTCCAACTAGCATACATACTTACATAGTAATAATGAGAACACACCTGTGATTTTCAGCTCTTTCCTTTCATGACCTTGGACGTAAGGAGGCCTGTCCTACTGTGATATGACTTGCTTGCTTGCTATACCAAAAAGTGGATAATTTAATCTACTCCATAGCTTCTTACACAGGAGGACACAAATTTCATATTACAAGGGGATGAGAGAACAAAAAGGAAAAATTATTCCATATTTCTTTTAGTATTTCCTTGTAAAGATGTGAATATAAATGTTTCTTTTAGTGTATTATAATCAGGAAGTGAACGGGATGAAAAATGAAACATCATTAGAATCATAAAATGGTTAGGGTTGGAAGGGACCTTCAAAGGTCATCTAGTCCAACCCCCCTGCAAGGAAGAGAGATATCTTCGACTAGATCAGATTGCTCAGAGCCTCATCCAACTTGGCCTTGAATGTTTCCAGGGATGGGGGCATCCACCACCTCTCTGGGCAACCTGTTCTAGTGTTCTACAACTCTCAGTGTAAAAAATTTTTTCCTAATATCTAATCTAAATCTACCTCCCTCTATTTTAAAACCATTACCCCTCGTCCTGTCGCAACAGGCCCTACTGAATGGCAATGCATTGTTGAAGCCAAGTGAGAACATAAAGTGTACAAGAGATTAAATAAAGATGTAAATTCTGTCTACTTGTGATACTCTTTATAAGGATGTATCTCTTTAAGTCAGTCCTGTCCCAGATCATCAGTAATGTCTGTATGGAGTCCTTTGTGTGTGTGGTGTACTGTCACAAAACTTCCTTGGTGGTGCATGCCACAGTCCCTATAAACATCACTCATTAATCATAGCCGATAAAGGCAAAAATAGATAACTTTAATGGTTTTATTTTGGTCTAAACCACATAATTTTCTTTTGCTTATTTATGCAACTCTGAATAAAGAGCTTATTATCTTGACCCAATGGCATCAGCATACATAAAACAGTTAGAGTCTAGTTCAAAATATCATAATGACCACAATCTTTTAAGTCAAGCTGTCTAACAAGTTTCATTCCTCCTATGTCAACAAAGGACTTACTTCAAGGGTGCTCCTGCTTAACCTTTCTTACACTGCCACTCTTTAATTAAATGCATTCCCCCAGTGAAAAGGAGGAATAATGAATGCATGTCAGCCCTTGCATCACAGTCTAGGAACAGCAACTAATTCCATTGAAGGCAAATTAAAAAACCCAAATAATTGCTTGAATGCATTCATACTTCCCACAGTCTGAGATATGTAAAAGAACTACAGTCAATAATAACAAACATACCAAAGGTAGAAGTCAGATACTGTCAAATTTTGGATTAGTGCCATAACACCTGTATCAATATTTAAATACCAATGTGGCTCCTGTCATTTTAGTTTGATTTCAGAAGATAAGAGTTATTCTAGAAGCGTATTAAAACAATCCATCTTAGAAACCAGCACTGGGCTGAAAAAAAATTAGCCAGGTTCAGCAGGTTGGGCTTAATCCGCATATACCTTGGAACTAGCATGGCTTATCTTTCTTACGAGTTTTATTTTTTAAAATTTAGAATTTGAAGTGATTATCAGTCTTCCTTTTTCTGATTATGGAATCATTAGCCTTAAAAAGCTGAGAAACTGCTACGGAATGCTTTTTTAGCAAATGTATAATTCATCATATACAGTCTTAACACTATGTAGTTTGCATATGAAAACCTGTTATTACCATTATCATTAAAAAAAAAAAAAAACAAATGTCAAAACCTCAAGAAACTTGATATAGTATAAAATTCTGCAAATTATAAATGTGACAAAATTTAACTTTCTCAGGTCAGTAATATAAGACATATATACACACACACATATACTATATTCATGCTACAAACCCGATTTGTGTTCCTTTATATATGCAAAAGTAGGATGTTTAATTCTGGAAACAAGTTTGACTGCCTTTGTCTGTAGAAAGGATATTTAGTTTAAGGAAAAATCCTTGTGAACTAAAAAGAAAAGCAAAAGCTAAGGTGTTTTTTGAATACATTAGGCAGAAAGAACACTTATAAAGATGAGTGTCCTGCCAAAATCCATTAGCAATGTCCTGAGTAAAGTATGAGAGACTGCCACGTTTAAATGGGAAAGTCATTTTGACAAAGGAGGCACTTTGGTTCCTCGGAGGACTCTGCTTACAGGGCATTCCAGAATTGTGAAGAAACTGAAGCCAGGCATTATAAAAAGATACCCTTTTTGGTCTTAACGGATAAATTTATTGCACTAAGTAGAGAAATGTTTGTTTTGGATCCACTCAGAGTTTGTGTGCATATAGTAGTAGAGCAAAGTCATCACTTCTCCCTGTTGACGCAGTATGAGAGGCAGCTTTGCTCCCAAGGCTCATCGGCCCGCGTTTGTGCAGAGACTAACATGGCCTATATCTCAGGTGGACAGATTAACAGTATTATGCCTATGTGGCTTTTAGCCCTGCATTGCCTCATAGCCATATAGGAGAGTGTCCAGAATTATCACCAGTTTAGTCTAGGTTTTCTCTTTAATCCGTTTTGCCTGTGCTGACCTGGCATTGTTTTTGTCTACATATGTGCCTGTTCCTCAGGCACCTCAAACTTTCTTGCTGTCAGCTCCGAGTACATTTGGTCTATCAAAACTCTTGGGATGGGAAAGGTAAGGTCAAGTGGTGTGTGGTATGTGGGTTGTGGGAGTCTTTTCTGGGGAATGGAGGCAGACAAAGATCCAGTCTCTGACAAATGCTACGTTAAGGCTGAGGAAAGAAATCATGTGCTTTTGTTAAGCCAAGAGCAGGTAAGAACCTTGCACAATGGTCTTCTGGTGTATTCAAGAGAAGGATCATGCAAAACCATGGCTACTACTTGAAGTCACATTAAGATATCACGCAAACATAGAAAGGAGCTAAAGTTCTTACTAAAATCAGAATCTGGACTTGTATTCACTATTTCAGACCTAAGGGACTAATTGATTGGAACTAGATGAATTTTAAGGTCCCTTCCAACCCAAGCCATTCTACGATTCTACAATAATGGAACAGTAGATGTACAATGATTTTTCTCTGAGAAGAAGTATAAATAATTTGAAGCAATCATTTAAAGTAAATCAGAATAAGCCTGTGATTTTTTTTTAATTTAATGGATAGATCTAGCTCAAGCTTGTTTCAAATCTAAGATAAAAAATTTAGAAACAATTAGAAATATATGAGCCAATGGTAAGACATTCTGAGCAAATGGTTATAAGTTATACTGAAGAAAAAAGTAAGAGACTGAGGTATAAGGTTTTGTTTTTCTTTTTACCATTTTTTTTCCTTGATTGCATGCAGGTTTTACATCAGAATATGAGATTTTTTTTCCTCAGCACTTAAAAAGTAGGAAGTTATGAGCAAACAATGACAGTAGACAACTCTCCACTAAGCAACACTCTGGATCATCTCTACCCTAATTTCAGTAAAAGATGCTCTGACAAGTTTAGGTCTCTAAAAAAAAAATCAGCATAATTCATAAATGCATAAGACATAGAAAAAATGGTGAACAAGCAGATATTGATTATTAAACAATATATATGAATATGAATTTGAGAGCTTTCATGGATTAAATTCTGTATGCTACTAGGAGAATGGCACCATCTGGTGGATCTTCTCCTTGGAAAATTTCTAACAGAAATTGCAGTCATAATTTAGAGGCTGTTCCTCTACCATAAAACTGTATATTTTTTTTAAGAAGTGCTAAAAATTAAATAAGAGGAGAAAGAAGGTAATAGTGGCTAACAACATAGTAGTCAAAATTGTCCATTATAGAAGCTTACAGTTATTTCTTACACAATAAGTGCCATATGAATATTTAAGAGAACAAGGAAATTTACTCAGAAACTAAAACAGCTTATTAAGTGTTTACCTGACCTATCTGTTCAGAGCTATGAGCAGTGAGTAAAGAAATGATTCTGTAATTCTATGAAACAGTTTCCTGAACACAGCAATGGTGTAAAGGAAATAAAAATAATATATAAATTTTGGGGGTATTTTGGATATAAGTGCCCTCATTTACTCTTTCATTATAGCACAACTCAGTTGATTTTGAGACTTCTGTGGTAGTAATTTTTGAGTTTCAAATATGATTACAGTCCTTGCTAAATGTATTCTGTAGTTTACCAGTGGCATGGAAGTCTTCATTAATCAGTCAGTAACCCCCCTTCAGATAACACAGGTGACCATATCCACAAGGGTCTTTGAAGACAGCATATTCTGGCATCTTCTATCCATCATACTTACTCTGCTACTTTGCACTACCTGTAACTTATTAACTAGATGAACTGGGTATACTCTCAGAGCTAATTTCTGACAAAAGAGCAAGCAGTCCATGTGATACCTTGCTACTGCATAGTGGTCTGTGAGAAGAAAGTTTGGGAACCCTTACTTTATGAAAATTAACATCCATATAATCTGCATTATATTGTAGTGGAAAATATTCTAGAAGAGCTTTCTAAAAATTTGTCTTTATCCTAAATAGACAAATGGTGTTCTAAACAAAAAAAAAAAAAAAAAAAAGAATACGTATATCCAAGCAGGATTTTTCTCTGTGTGACTGCAATCTGAAATTGATGTGTGCTTATGATTTCAGTGAGAAAATATGTAGAATTTCTTAAGGACAGTAATTTGCAGCTGCAAAATTCTGTCACCATTGGGAACCCCAATAGTCCCAAGCATGTAATAGAAACATATTGAAAGCAACAGAGGAAAATCAATTAGACATTGTTACACAATGGTCAAAGAGTGCATTCCCTCATTCAATGCAGCCTTCACATGCCTACTCAATTTTAAGAAAAATAGACTGTATTCTGCATTATGTCTAGGTGCAATAACAAAGAAATGAATGAGCCTGTTTTCTGCACTGTCTTCCTATAAATTTCTACTTAACTAGCCCTTATTCTCATGAATTATGATTAATTTCCTTTTTTTTTTTTTACTTTTTATGATGACAATCATCAAAAATCATAAAAGCTCATAGAGAAAGTGAAATGAATAAATTAAAAACCAGGTAATTAGAAATGGCCTAGTATTGCTTAGATTTTTCATTAAAATTCTGTCTTTTTTAGCTCATTTTTGCTAGCCTTTTGACATGAAGACTGTTGTTGGCATACATGCAATGTGGCCAGGAAAAAAGTAGTTGTGGATCAATGACAATCATTTGATATGCAATGCATTTCCAGAAAACACAATAACTCACTTTTATTCATCCCCTAATTGATTTAAAATATTGAAATGTGTCAAATATCACTATAAAATTAAATTTAAAATAAGATTAAAACAAGACAAGTAGGCTGATTAGAGTCAAAGGATGGAAAATTGCTGAGCAGCTGAATGTCAGCTGCATCCAGAAGTATTGCTTTCTGGGAAGGAGACAGACTATAATAGAGCTTTTTTTTTTTTTTTTTTTTTTTTTCTCTGTAGAGATAAATCTCTAGAAAACAGGAGCTGCTTCAGGGACATTTTGTCAAGCAGGGTATGGGCAAGGTTTCTCTCAGAGGAGAAAGAGGCAAGTGGAAAAGGGAGATGGTTGAAGAACAGGCACAGTAGGGCATGTGGCAGGTGAAATGAGGAGGATAAGCAAATGTAGTAAGCAAGCATGGGAGACTGCAGATTAGATTGGCTGAATTTGGAGCAGAAACCCACTTTGCTCTGTATGACTCACCAGCTGGATTCTGTCAGAATAGGAATATGGCAGTGGAAGATTTAGATGTCTGGAAATTGAAAAAGGTATGAGTATTCTCAGCAGCCAAGAAGACTTGGAATCTCTCTATTTAAAGTATGACTGTTCCCTGAAGAGGAGAGAATATTTTTAACAGCTGAATGGAAGACTTGGCATTTTTATTGTTTTGGGCTTGGTTTTGCTAATAGACAATAGCTTGTCCTGTGACCAGAAGTCTTAATAAGTTTTAGAGGAAAATTGAGAACTTACTGCATTCAGGTGCTAGAAGTTATAGCACCCCTTCCTGCAGCTGCGGTGTGTACTTGCAAATGTACATGCTTCACTTCATCTAAAGGATTCCAGAGTTGTAAAAAACCCAAACAAAGAAAGTTATTCTCGTACAGGAATAAGGGACTGTTCAGCCGAACTACAGTATGATCCGAAGCCATATGCCAGAATGGTCTCATTTGCCATTCGTCTTTAGTAGTTAATAAAACAAAAATGAATGCTAAAAACAACTGCTGCCTTATGCCTGAGGCTTGTTACTAATTTTATCACACTGTTGAATAATTTGGATCTAATTTCAGGGGTCAGTTAAGTTGACAAATGCGATTGTGGCTCTTGGTGAAGAAAATAATGTGAAAAATGTTTAGATTTAGGACACAAATAATAATTTATTAAAGGGGTTTTTTTTTGTTTGTTTGTTTTGTCTAGCATCTGTTATATTCTCACAGATTGAGGTACATTTCTAAATACCTTTAACAGTGGTCTGACTAAACTTCCACTGAATTTAGTAAAAGAATCCTGACTACCATGTTTTTGGAAGTGCTAAAAATCTACAAGCTGATCTAGTAAGTTAGAGAAATGATTCCTGTAAAAAGAAAACACACATAAAATCTTCCTAAATGCTTCAGAATCTAAGCATTTTTAAAAGATCTTTAATGTTACTCCTCAAAGGCATACCACTTTGCAAAAGGGACCAAAATATTTTTAAATTGGATTTTTTTTCTACATTAATAATGATATGTATCTGTGATACTTGACAGGAGGCTTTATATTTTAAGAGTTCCCGGAGAGTTCAATCATGTGTTTTGGATACAGAATGTATTGTCTGCATAGTTAATGATTTGAAGAAAATACTAGTTACAAAATCATGCAAGCAATGTTTCAAGTCAATTTCTACAAGAAAGGCTGCTCAAAATCAGTCAATAGCTCGAAAAATCAAGTTTGAAAATTTTAATCCCATTTCTCTGGATAAGTATCAACATGATAGGAAACACCTGGTTTCATTTAGAATGATAGAGCTAGATGGATTTCAAATTTCAAAACAACAGGGATACCTAAATGTATGGTCCTTCGTTATTCAAGGTAATGAGAGCTTAGTTGCTGACTTTAGGATGAACAGCATCTCACTCTTCCCAAACAAGACTTTACAATGGAAAGTAGAATAGCATAAGCTGAAATAGTCTTAACTGGGAAAAAGATATGGAGCATAGTTATATTTTGTCAGAAGATACGCTCTTGGACTAGCTAGAACAGTTTTATTTGCCAGTCATAGCTAAAGGAAGGAGTTTTGAGAGTGGAGGTCTGGGTTTTTGATTTGCCTCTGACACAGAGAAGAGTGGCACATATGTGAATAAAGCCTTTAACATCACCTAGAATAACGCCAAGACCACTGGCTAACTCGTCACCAGATCTGGTGTAATTCCAGTTTGAAGTTTTACAGCCACAACCCACTCAGTCAAGAACACAGACTGTCCTGTGAGGATCGGGCATTTATTTTTAGCTACAGCATGAATGAAGATGTAGTTGATAAATGAACAGAGTCTGCATTTTGAGGTGAGCAGGTACATTAACTTTTAGAGTGTTGAGATTGAATTCTGGAGTGCCTGAAGTTAAATTGTAAAACTTCAGCACACACAGTTAGGACGCACTGGTGAAAACAATATTAGTTTCAAAATAATCTTAGAGTAATAGTCTTTTCTAAGCAGAGGAGGAGGCAGTTTTGTCCAGTACTTCAACCCCACCTTCTCCTCATATCCTATCTCCTTACTTGCCATGGTAGTAGCTTTTTTTCTGCAATCACAGCACTGCCTTGAATCTCTCTTTGGAGACTAAAACTGAGTGACAAAGGACAAGAGTGTTACTAAAGGCTTTTTTTTTTTGTGTGTGTGTGTTAGTAAAGAGTTCGTTCACTCAAAAGCTCAGTTCCAGATACCTTGAAACCTTTTGCCAGTTAGCTGGTTTCACACACAAAAATGTTCTAGGAAAGGTTTTAACTCAGTAGTCCAATTTTTGTAGAAGATCCAACCTCTTCGTATTTCTCTGCTAGCATTAGTCTTATTCCACCTATTCTAGGTAAATGGCTGTCTTTCGGTCTCACTTGTTAGTATTGTTTCATGTTGCTGAACACAGATTTTTAGTGATCAGGAGTGCTTGTACAGAGAAACTGAGGAGGAGAAAATGAAAGGAAAAGTGACATTGCATGAGAGTCAGGAAGCTGGCTTAGAAAAAAAAAGGCATGTGAATAATTAAATAAGCTAACTGTAAAAGTTTATAAGCAGTCACACATATGAAAAGTGGGCAGTACAAACCTGAAAATCATCAGGCCAAAAAAGGCAGCTGAATTGAGAACTTCCATAGTATATGTGAGTGTCTCTTCCACTCCTCATGCAATCCTGAAACAAGAGTTTCTTACTCTTGCCTGTTTACCCTGCTCAAAATTGAAATATTTTGCATGTATTCAAATACTTGAAATTAACTTAAAATCATGATTTTGCTCAATGTTTTTTTTTTATTTGTTCTAAAAGACACACTTTATCTTTCAGTTTTCAACAAGGCAAACAAATAAAAATAAAATCCAGTATTTGCACAGCCATAAGTTACAAGGTGCCTTCTAAAAAAAATCATAAATTATTGTCCCAAATAAGCAATATTTTGTGATTCTGCCAGCTCTTGAGATTGTAATTTGATTGCTTCTTGTCTGTAGTCCATAATTCTTTCAAAGGTATGACTAAGGAATTTGAAGAATGCGATATACTGCTTTATGTGTCTTAGATTGGGATAGTCTGGTGCTCTACCCAATGCTACATTTCCAAATTCTGTATATTCTGTCACGACTAGCGATGTAATAGAAGACCTCTCTATTATCACCACACTATGGACCACCAAAAATCACTGCACACTGAACTGTTTTCGAATGGACACTTACCACTGTAAGTGTGAAGACTTGTGTTTCCATGTTATCATGACGAATCTAAGAAACAGTGAAATACTTTGTTGACCAATAGTTTAGTATAGAAGTAAGGACAAGATGTCTCTGTTCCAGTCTTCTGCTTCAGTCATTATCTTTCCTGATGCTGAGAAAAACTCTACCTGCAGTATCTTGAAACAGACATATTTAGTAAGGTAGAAAAAAGTGAAAATCCTGTTTCTGTGACCTTTGGTAAAGTATGTCCTCCTAGTTATGCCGGGAAGTGCATTCCTCCAGTGAAACACTGACATTTTCTTTGGCTTATTGGGCTTTTCTTAAGAAAACTGGTTGTAAGTCTCTAGTCTGGCAGCACATATTCCAGAAATTTGCCTGCTGTGAAGGATGCTTGAGGTTTTCTTTAATAAAACTGTATTGTCCAATCATTATACTGATCTAAATTATGAACTAAATATAAAATTGGAATTACTGCTCAGATCAATAATATATCAGACTGGTACACTAGAGGGTAGTAATATGATTTTAGAAGAAAAAAAACAGAATGCAGACACATGAAAAGAAGGGAGTTGTCATACTAATATAAGATACATGAGACAGAAGAGTCATGCTCACTGCTGATTTTAAGCGGTTATATTTAAAACTTCCATATGTTTAATATGACCTTGTGGTTTGAATTTCTTCTCTCTCCTAATCATGAAAATATTCTGTTTTAAATGCTATTAAATTGGCTAAATATGTATTACCATAACATTTTCTGTCTTCAGTTAAAACTTTATAGACTTTTGCTAATTAATTTGTAACTGTTCCTTATGTGAAACAATAATGATACCTATATTGTTATGGTAGTATCTAAAGGATCTGAAATTGATTGGAGAAGTGTTACTTCTGATGCGGTACAAAGAAAAAGTGCTGCCTATGTCATACTAGACAGTAGTATGATGCAGTAGGAACAGATCTGTGTGATGAGATAGTGAGAGCTGAGAACTTGGCATCCAGAATGTATCTACTCCCATCATTCCAAAAAACCCTCTCATCTGGCCCCTTGAACCAAACACCTACCTATTAACAGCTGCATTGCATGAAGTGCACACCTACAGTATACCTTACAGCTTAGCTTCACCCCAAAATAATCAAGTTCACACACTTAAAGAGTGTTTAACATATTAATCAGAACATAGTAAGTGGGGACAATTGAAAAATTTGCTTCAAAAGTGCATTCCTGAACCAAATTAAAACACTAACACAGACTCACTTCTATCATAGCCACAAGGGCAAGGACATAGTAATACTTCATGGGGAGGGATGTCTGTTTATACAGTGCATGTAATCATAAAATTAGGGTTAGAAGGGATCTCAAATTCACTTAATACATTTACATGAGGATCAACCACACATATGTCATTCCTAATGAATGTCTAATCTATTCTCAAGAACATCCAAAGATGTTCTTGAGATGTTCTCACTACAATCCCTCTAGTAAAATAAGAAAATAAAATTAATTATGTGCTTACTGTTAGCATCAGGGCTCTGTTTGAAGTCAAACCACTCTTAACCTCAATGCTTGTGATGTTTTTTGTTGCCAGCTGTTCGTTCCACCTCTCTCTCGGGAGTTTCTGCTGCAAGGCTGATTCAGCTATTTGTGCAAGGCCCAGTAAACTGTGGGGAACTATTATGAAAATCTGAAGTTGACCTCAGTTTGTACCTTTATAAGTGGCTGGGTCATTCCTACAACAGGAATGGGATTTCTTAGAAGGAACAGAAAACTCAGCGGAGGAGAAGAGTCACCACAGTCAGCTCTGTGCTAATTGTCTCTGTTGATCCATCAAAACCTTCTGTCTCCTTTGCTGTATCTTCAGTTCATTACTCCTTAACCTGTTACTGCAGAGGGAAAATAGTTCATTAGCTTGTTTAGGAAGGCCCAACTATTGAGGTAAAAGGTAAGAGACATTTGGAGGGTATATGATGGCTTGTGTTTCAGGGTTTAAACTAATCACTGCTAGGAATCAGACCAGGACTTACACAGGGCCATGTTATCCTGAGTGTTTTCAGATGATGGATTTCTTCCACCTTTTTTTCTGAAATGTCATTGGTGATGGAGGCTGAGCCTGATGTCACTTGTAGTAGCAATGCCTCTGTTACTATTTTACTTATTCTTGTAAATGAATTTGCATGAGGGGAACCTTTTGCAGGGCCTGAGGACATCCATGCCATTCCAAGGTCTGAAGCCCCTATAACCAGATCCCTATCATGAGTATGTGGGGTTACTGTCCCCTAGCACCACTGAAGGTCAGTGTAGTTGGATGCTGGTGTAGGAAGCTATGTAGAATAGTATATAAATTATTAATTAAGTCACTGAATGGATCAGATGACATTTTAAATTTTAATGCAAATAAATGTATAGAGTAAAAGTCTATGGATTCTTCAGTGCTTTGATTTTGAAGTAGCAGGAAAGTTTTCAACACAATATTCTGATTAAATAATTAAAGAAAAATCATCAGCTTTCACATAATATCACGTTATATACTAGATTGTGTAGAAATTCACTGTGTGTTCTGAGGTTATTTTTGCATGTTATCATGTCTCCACCTAATCCAAGATTTCCCTTAGGAGATTTGTAGATTTTAAGTAGGAGAAAATACCTACATGTAAATACAATAAAAGATGAAGGAAAAAAAAAAATCATGAAGACTGCTCTGCATCCTTCTTCAGATATTTAGCCACAAAACTTTAAGTATATAGGAAGAGATGTGACACAGGCAAAACAAACCTTAGAAGTGCTCAGTCATTAGGCTCTCCAAATCGCTTTTCCTTGAAACTTCACTAGATTAGTATGAGATTTGGTTGCCAAAATTTGATCCTAAGTGCATGACTCTATTAAAATACAACAGGCCAAAAGATCCTGATAAACTTCTTTCTATTATTAAAAAAAAAAAAAAACAAAACAAAAAAAAAAAGATTTTTTTACCAGATTCTGATGTAGAAATGATCTTTGTTCACATAAAGATGCCTAGGTGAACATTCGATTAAATTATTTCTAGCCAGGTCTAACACGTGGTAAAAATAAATGAAAGAAACCAGCCTCCATATATCATCCAAATATCTGCTGAGAATTGAACTGAAGTCCCTTTAACTGACATTCAATATGAATGACATTTATTTCACACTAATTTTTTCTTTGGTCCTGTGTAAAGCTCAAGTTTTCTTATTACCGCATTCTAAATAAATCATTTGACATTTGAAGAACTGATGTGTGAAATTCCAGTAAAATAATGGAAGTATACTATGACATGTTTTTTTGGGTTTTTTTTGGGTTTTTTTGAGGGGGTCACAATTTCAAGACCTTTGCCATACCTTCTGACTCTCCAGGAGCTCTTCCATGAGAAAAGAGAACGTCATTTCCTTAATTTTTAACAAATACTTCTTTTCCTGGTACTCTTTCATTTGGGCTAGTGGGATGCTGAAAGGCATGCAGCTGACTTAACAAGTGCTGTACAGCTAAACATCATGACAACCATTAAGTTGCATTAGAATTCAAAAGCTAGGAATCAATTCTGGTATATCACTTTCCTCACTCAAAGTGAGTATAATAGCCTTTTCTTTGACCATTTGCATCTGAAAAATAATTTGATCACACTGAAACAACTTTACAAATTAAAAAATGAATAGCAACTCATTGTGCTATTATTCTAGGGTTGATTCTTTTTTCCTTAAACCCTTAAGATTTCATTGCATCAGATATGGATAACATATATTATTTCACAATTCCATTGAAGAAAATATTTACCTCCCAGGGCACATCTAATTTCATACAGCGTTTTTGGCAGAGTCCTCTGGTTTAGGCATAGCATTTGATATCAGAAAGGTTCTTTCTACTAATACAGCTTACACCACATCCCTGTAAAGCATTAACTCAACCATAAAAGCACGTTTTTAGCAGCACAGAGACATCTAGAGTAGCTATCATGATTAGAGGGTGTACTGGTGTCCTGGTTATGGCTAGGATAGAGTGTTTTGCCTGAGCTAGGAGAGGAGGTGGAGCTGGTGGCACTGATGGCTGGGGGACACAGCTGGGATGGTTTACCTAAATTGGTCAAAGTGCTATTCCGTACCTTGTGACATCATGCTCAGTATATAAAGTGGGGACAGGAGGGATAGGCAAGGTTTGCTGCTTGGGAGGAAACTGGACATCAGGATTCACTGTGAGCTACTGTACTGTAAATTATGTGCTTAAGTGTACTCTGTTTTTGCTTTTGTTATCCCTCTCTATTTTCTCTTCCTTTGTTTTTCTGTCAAACTATTTTTATCCCAACTCATGAATTTTGCCTTTCTTTCCTAGTTCTCCTCCCCATCTCACTGGGGGAGTGAGTGACTGTGTGGTATTTTAGCTGCTGAGTGGAACTAAACCACAACAGTTCTTTTTATCTCGCCCATTGTAGCCATAATGAGTATACTGGAAAAATTAAGTCCCTGTTGAGTCATGGCCTAAAAAGTTATTGAACTGTCAAGATATAAAAGCAAAAGTAAAAGCAGAATTTTCCTATTTGCTAAATTTTGTATATGTGAGAGGAACTTCTTTCATTTTGGTTTATATGAAAACAATCCCCAGACTTGAAAATTGAAAGGGAAAAATCACTCTCAAGAGATATGTTTCTCAAAGGGATGCATATTAAGGTTATTATTTGTTAATTGGTTGTTGTGCTGCTCTCCTTGTGTGTTATTTCCAGTAGTTACTTTCCCAGGCTACTCCTTTAAGTGCATGTTGGGTATAGACTATTAGCTGCTATTTTGAGCTCCTTGTTTTCTTCAGAAGCGTAACCTCTGAAACGTTATCACAGCCTTGAGACTGTGTAAGCAGCTGGATGTCTTTATAAATAATAAATAGCCTAAATTAATAAAAATAAATTTAAATTAATATTCAATATTAACAAAGTCATTATTAGCTTAGCCAGACTGTGTGCCCTTAGTGGCTTAACTCTGGCTGACCCCAAGAGATGAGGGTAGGAAAAAAAAATGTAAAAGAAAATAATTGCTTTGCTAAATTTCCAAGCTAAATAATTATCTAAGATCCCTCATCTGTAGGCTTCCCTGTTTACCCTCATCATTTACGAGGGAGACAGGAATGGCCAGGAGAAAGAGACCTGTTAATTAATTTGTAAGAAAGATTTGAAGAGACAAAAACACTGTGGGAAATAAAAATGTTCTGACTCTTTCTAAATCTTTTGTTCTACTTTATTAAGTGTTTACGGCATAAGGAAGAAGAAACAAAGAAACAAAAAAAAACATTTCTTCACAATGCTGTCTTCCAATTTGCCAGGAAAAAAAACCTCAACACTTAAAGCACTGTTTTCTAGATGAGATCAGAGTGTGTATCTGTTCACCTTAACAAGGTCAGCTTCTATATTCCTTGGATTGCTGGCACTGTAAATCAGATGTTGTTCTAGAGATATTAGAAATACGTTTGATTATACACTAAATGCTGAGACTTATAACAGCTGCTTCTAGCTACCAGTACAGCAAAAATATTAGCAAAAAAGCTGCTGTTCTTCATCAATTACAACAGGGAATTGCAGTGTTGCTTTTGTGGACATGGCTACTTCTGACAGTTGACAGAAAAGTATATATATGTTCAGTGTGATGTCTGGAATGCAAAACAGGCTAAAAGTGTGCTTTGCTGATTGTGTCTACTATTCAAGATATTGATGGAGGCAGCAAGGTAGTGTTATTATCAGGACTGCACAGTCATGAATACATAAACTGGAAACTGGCTTTTTCCAGTAAAATATGCCTTCCTCACATTAATTTTGTGGGAGTCAGCTTCAGGAGTATATCTTCAAAACATATTATTGGTAATTTCTTCTGTAAAAGATGAGTCCCAAAAGGGCAATGTCAGCATCTCTCTTTACAGATCCACATGTTCTCCTGGTACTGGAGATTTGCTAAAACTGCTAGTGGCAGGTCAGGGGAATATTTATTGAGACAGGGGATCTCCTGATCTGAATTGCAATGTAGTGCTGCAATGAGTCATAAATTCACTTTTCCTTTTTTTTTCCTCTTAAAAAAACAAACAAAAAAACAAAACAAAAACAAACAAGAAAGGTAGATGTTCATTAGGTTTTTACTTGAATTCTGAAAAGAGGATGGATATTGTTTGAGTTGCTAAGGTGTTATTCCTGGAATTGTTTAGGAAGAATATTGTGCCAAGTAGTGAGTTTCTATGTTAGCAGTTATGCCCCTCCTGCCCATATTAAAAATGTTTGTACAATCATCTGATTTCTTTCAAAAGTAGTAGGCACCAACAACTTCCAGCAGAGTGACAAAACCACAAAATCATACATGTCGTAGGAGAGAGGTTGTACAGCAAGATAACAGCTCTTCTCACTCTACAAGAAAACCATACTGGGGAAAAGAAGAAGAAAAAAAACCCAGAAAGCTTATGATAGAAGATTTGCTATTCAATCTTTACTCAGCATGAGTAAATGAAACTGCCTTGATAGTCCATTACAAAAAAGTAAATTGTATGCAAATACACATATAATGTCTCATACGCATTTCCTACTACAAAAGACAGGAAAAAGATGAACAAGACAAATAGTAAAATCACAGCCCTGGGCCTCAAAAGAGGAGACTTGAGCTTGTTTAGGAATCTTCTTGGTAGGATCCCATAGGAGCATTCAAAGAAGTTGTAGAATGTCTCTCATTTAAGATATTCAAAATTTGGCTGGATGAAAGCCTGAGCAACCTGCTCTGACTGCACCTCTGATATACATGGAGTGGAGAGAGGCTCCAACCAGAGCCTGTGGAACAGTTACAACATGCTGAAGCCCTGCTCTCACTTGCAGTATCCCTTCCCTTCTCAATTACCTCCAAACCTTACTGCTGTCATCCAGCCCTCTCTTGCCTCTTCAAAGCCTCAAAGTAAGTCCACATCACTTTCTGTAGAAAATAACGCACTGCCACTACTTAAATGAATTTTGGCATTTATTACCAAACTTAATGGGTTCTACAGGCCTACTGAAAGCTGATCTTAATGAGAAAAGACTTGACATATCACCACCCCTTTTTAATTTGTCTTTGCTTTTCTGTTGACTGATGTTATTTTTGCAGGAGTCATGTCTAAATAAGCCTGTTGTCTGATTTTCCTAGCCCTGAATCCTCTCACTTTCCTCTACAGTGAAATAACCAATTTATCTAGTCCCGGTTGAGTTTTGTGAATTCCTGGTCATGCTCTTCAGTTCATAAGAAATTAAGATTTCCTTGGTTTTTTGGAAGCTAACAATAGCTTCACAGCCAGTAAGATACTCCACTGATGGCAAAATTTTTTTCCAGGCTGAAAAAGTACAAAAGTTTAATATTTCAGTCTTTTACAAGAAAAACTCAAGGGTGAAAATCAAGAAATTAAATGTTCTGTTTTGAAATTGGCAATGGTCTGAATTTTTTAGTAATTTTTTTAAACAAATGTTGACTGGTCATTAATATGCAATATGAAAATATCAAATTTGGTTTATTAAAAAATTTTGAAATTTCTTTCTACTACTCTTTGGTAGGGAAGAGAATTAATACTGCTCTTCTTTCAGAGATTCTTTTGAATTTATCAAAGTAGCATTTTTTACTAATGAAAGACTGTCAGAAAAAAAATGGCAACAGTTCTAGAAGTCAAACCCTTATTTCATAAATATTCTCATTATTGTATAAACTCAGGCTTTTTATAGTTCCCTCCAGTCATCCTAATACAAACTAATAGGCTTTTTTAATGCTATTTTAGTCAGTTTGGCCAAAGAGTTAGATATCTTGGTCCCTGTTCTGTTTGCAGTTACTGCTGGATTGTCTTTGGACTTCAGGTGGAGTAAAATTCAGGCCAGTATACTTGTGATTAAAACAACCATTTACAATATGTTAGTCCTCAATATTGTCTGTATCATTTTAAAGAAAATATAATCTTAATTAAAATTCCATACCATTTCCTTGAGCTGTGCGAATGGTTTAGCATTATTTTTCTTGTCTTTCTAAAATATAAATAACTAAAGCATATCATTCCATTCTTCTGCATTCTATAATGCATTCCATCAAATATTTGTTGTTTGCACATTAAAAATGAAAAATGTAAGTATTTTTAAATTATGATTATCATGTAAGGTATTCCAAACAATTACAAACGTTGTAATTTTTTTGTTCATTTTATTACTCTGTGAAGTAACTTAAGTATATATTTTAATTAAAATGTCATGATCTATAGTGTATGTGGTCCTCCATCACTACCTTTGTGCATAGAAGATTTACAGCTCTAGTGCTCTCTATTTCCTGGAAAAAAATAATTAGATTTTAGAGTCTACTTTTAAAAGTATATTGGTTTTATGATCGGCAATAAAATAGAAAGCTTATTAGACACAATAGGCAACGCTTAATAATACTGAAAGGATGAGAAACCAATTTCAGAAATCCTGTTTAGAACATTAGGTATGTATCTACGTTAGTAAATAACTGGAGGCACATTAAAAAAGCATGCCTGACGTTTCATAAAAATATAAGATTTACATATTATCTCTTTGTTGTAAAAGATCTGACAGATGAATTAATACAATTGAAACTACTATCACTGTGAAATGGATTATTTTTCATATTCAATGCCTACGGTTTATCAGGCTAAAACATTACTTTGAATGTCTGTCTTAATAAAACTTAGTTTCTAAATTAGCATAGCTTCTTTCTTTTGTGTAATAAAGTTGAATTACCTGGAGCATATACCTAAGAATATGTAAACTAATATTTTTAGACAAACAAGAATTGGTCTGTGCAGGGATCATCAGGCACCTGGGTCGATGGTAGAATTTTCAGGCAGGCTGATAGCCACTATCTGCTTCCTTCGCTTTGCGATGTTACATTTTTGCATAAGAACTTAGACATCGTCCTGTGTTAGGCTGGGATAGAGATAATTTTCTTCACAGTAGCTGCTGTGTTTTGAATCTAGTATGGGATTTGGTATGTGAAGAATGTTGATAATACACTGATGTTATTAGTTGTTGCTAAAGAGACCGAGAACTTTTCTCAACTTCCCAGGTTTCACTAATGTGTAGATGCAAGAAGCTGGGAGGGGTATAGCCAGTACAGTTGATCAAAGCTGGCCAAAGAAAGTATTTGATACCATAAATGCCGTGGTTGTTGGCCAGTGAGCTGGCTGTTTTTTTCTCACTGTTCAGAATTGTTCCAGGATCATTTTCAGGTTTTTCTTTCTATGATAGCTGTTCAGAATGGGCTGTATCATCATCAGGTGGTGAGAAATTGTGCATTGTTCATTTTATATATTTTATTATTCCTATTATTATTATTATAATTGTTTTTATATATATATAATTATCTCTTCTTTTACTATCCTAATAAACTTTATCCCAACCCATGAGTTTTCTTTTCTTCCCGATTGTCTCCTTCATCCTCTGGGGAGGGTCAGTGAGTGGCTGCATGGTACTAGATTGCTGACTGTGGTTAAACTATGACAGACATAGAAATGGATCCAGCTGTGGCATTTCACATGTGTGCCTATGTGCCCCTTGTACATGCAGACCAGTGCTACCAGGTTCCCTATGTCCAGCCCCTGGCTGCAAAGTCAGCTGCAGGTGCTGGTCATGACTGTAGATGCCTACACAGTAAGTCTAATAGTAGGTGACATGAACTCCACTCTAAGTATCACCATGAAAACATTCATTCTGACTCACACTCTTTCAGCAAATCTTTGTTTTGGTAAATAATTTCTGGTTTGGAGGAAGCTGCTGCTGGAAGTGTAGCAGAAGCCACTGGCTGGTCATAGTGATTTTTAGAAAAAAAGGAGAGCTGGTCACTGCTCTGTCAAAAGGATATTGTGCAGTTTCAAGCTACTGTTGTTAGGGCTTAGGAAACAAATGGTGAAATAGAGGCTGAGCACCAAAATCCATTCTCAGCCACAGTAGCTTTGCTTTGAATGTGCAAAACCAAATAAATACATTTACTGTTATATCTCCCAAGACACTGTGTGAATTAAATTTATGAAAAAAAAAACAAAAAACCAAAACCTTTATTAAAAATATTCCCACTGACACATGTAATACTTCACATGCCAACCTCTTAAAACTTAAATATATGTGAACACTTATATCACATCAAGAAAATTAAGGTTGCCCACATCTAGCCTGTCAAGGTTCCTCTGGATGGCATCCGTTCTGTCTAGAGTATCAACCCCATCACTCAGCTTGGTGTCATCAGCAAACTTGCTGAGGGTGCACTCTATCCCACTGTCTGTGTCACCAACAAAGATGTTGAATAATACTGGTCCCAATACCAAGCCCTGACAGGGACTACTCATCAGTGGTCTCCACCCAGGCATTAAGTCATTGACTGAAACTCTTTCAGTGAGACGACAGCCAGTTCCTTATCCATGGAGTGGTCTACCTGTCAAATTACTGTCTCTGCATTTTAGAGACAAGGATGTTTTGCAGGACAGTATCAAAATCAATTACAATTGTTGGATTTGCTGGGTTTTTTTTGTTTCTGTTTTATTTCACCTGGAGGAAATAAACTTATAAATGCCACTAATTCAGTGTCATGCTAGTGTATTTTATTCATTGCATACAACTTTGTTATGGGTTATTTTTTATTGCAGATCTGCGTAGGATTTAAATACTCTACCATGTGCATAAAAAGGTAGGCATAATGAGATAAAATAGAAATAGTTTTTTAATCTATTAAATGTAGATTATCTTTCCTTCTTGGTCTCTTTTATAACAACAATAATGAAATGTCACTTAATTATAAGGAGTCAAAACCAGATTTATTCTAGGTATTGATTTCATAGAGTAAAATAGTAAATATGAGTTGGTTTTTAATCTATAATTCTACAAATAAATGAATAAATCTGTTCATATGAAGATAAAAAGTTCCTAAAGTATATATAAATTTACATAACAAAAAGACTGCAGCATTTATTGCACAAATTTTACCAGAGCTAAATCTGCCTTCCAAATATAACCTAGGATAGGAAACTAGCATATCTTACAGTACTCTTCAAAGTACACTGTATTTTTTTTTTCTGAACTGTGCTCCTAAGGATTAAAAGAAAAGCTCTGATAACTCTGATAGACAGGTGGAGAATTGTAACTGAAATGGGTAGAAAATAAGCATTACTACTTAACTAAAAGCTTAAGTACTTAAAAGGCACAATGCTTTCTTTTTTAAATAATTTCCTTAAAATCAAATAACATGATTTATTTTTGTCTCATTGCAGCTTCAATGTATCTGTTAATACTGATCTCAAATCTCAAGATCAGTACAATGTTAGGTTTAAGAATTTTTCTGTTTTAAAAGAGCTGGCATATAGACTTAGGTGTTGCTCTCAATTTGCAAGTGAAATGCAGTGAAGCAAAATTCATAAAGAAGATATATCATAAAGTCCAAAAGTACTGCAAAAGTATTGGTTAGGAAACCTGAGATTTTCCTCACTGCCTGACTTTAGCAGCCTGTAACTATGTATGTTGCCCAAGCTTAGTGGATGTGAGCAGTCAGCAGTAAAACGTGATTTGCCCTCTAGAGGTGATGGTCAATGCTCTGTGTGATAGGTGTGCTGTTTCTATCAGACAGTCTCAACTGCTGGAGAGATCTTCATTACAATGTTTGCAAATCCTCTGTTAATAACCTGTAAGAAGGGAGGTGTTGTGGCTAGCCTTCCAGAAACATTAGGTTTTTAATCCTGACTTTTGGTAGATCTTCTAAATGTTCAGCACTTCACAAAATCAGTGCATGTATGAAGAAGCTTAACTCTTGTGTTTGTAAATCTTAGTCTGCCTGTCCTGTTCTCTTATGGAGAATGTTGCTCCCTTTAAGGTGCAAAGCAAAGGTTTTGGTAACATGACAACAAAATTTTGTCAATTTGTAGTCAGAAGACAAACTGAAATGAGCTCCCTGAAGTAGCAACCAGTGGTATCAGAAACACGAGTCCTAGTCCAAGGGGAGACTTGTCAATGTGTGACAGCACTGCCTTTTCCTGGCAAAAATGCAGGCTATTGTCTTAAATCGGTCACAAAGCAGCACACTTATCAGCCAGAGTGCTCAGCTACCCAGTTCCAGCTCAGACCTCAGCATGCTGGAATCTGATACTAAGTTCCACCAATTCAGAGGGGAGCAAAACTCACCAGCCTAAGGTCAGAACCCAGTGAGAGACTGAAGTTTGACAGGGAGGAAAGAGGCTGGCAGCTATGTTAAAAGGTAGCATTTTCTTTTCAGTGGAAAAAGAAGAGTGATTTTTTTTTTTTTTAGGTTGGAAAGACAGTGAGGTACTGTAGCAATGAAAGAAGACAATTGTGTGTATACCAGGAAGGGAAATTGTATTATACAGTGGGTGAACATGACATGTTTTGTCAGTGTAATTGTTCCAGAAGGAACAAATCTCCCTTTTTCTTCCACAACAGCAGGAGTCCAAAGGTGGCACATACAGTGAACTTCTGGGTTGTTTTTTTTTTTTTGAGGGAAGAGGGGAAAAATTTTGAGATCTACTATTTTCTTTTCCATCTTGGTCACTGAACTAGGACTAAGCTATTGTTGTGGCTCCCAGAATTCCTGGAGCAGAAGACAGGTCTGAAAGTGGGAGATCCTATTACAGAAGTATTCCTCATGGAAAGGAACAGATGAAAGCCCTCAAATGCTCAACAGGTATTAGACAGCTTCTGTCTGTCATTCTAGTAGGAAATGGGCTTGTCCAAGCTGTATAATGTATAGTCAGTTGTGGTTGTGTGTTATGTAAAGAAAGGCACGAATGTGTGAGTAGGCACTGATTCCACAATTGTTATACTGAACCTGGACTTTGATCTTCTCTAACATGAATCATTCCTCACCCTTCACATCCGGAAAATCGAGAGAGTAATCTCAGGCTTTTAGCTAAATGGATCCATCTCAATGGTTTATTTTCATTCACTTATTGCTAATATTTTCTTTCTTTTGGAAATTGATTTTAATGAAACTTGCCCTCAGCTTAAAAACATGACCAGCCTATTGACTTTAAAAAGTGATTGTTAATCGAATAGCACTTATATTTCAGTGTCTTCTTCAGGAGACAGAATGAATATCTCTTGGAATACCTTTTCATTCTCTATTGTTCAATAAAAAACTGTAACAGGAGCAGTCTTGTATGACCCGCCATCACGCAGCAAGTATTTTTACAATGTTAATTTCAAATCCTTCAGCACCACTATTAAACCTTGTATAGAGAGATGGGAGAGGTGAGACCTGAAAAGAAAAAAAAAAAAAAAAAGTCCTCCAAACAACTATCTTAGCTATGTGTTACTTTCCTTTCTAAGTTTTGGGACATTTCACTTGGAGCATTTCTCAGTGAGGCACTCCCAGAAGTAAACTGCAACATGTCTACTATGGTTACTTCTGGATTGTGAGCATCCTTTGAAACTTACCAGTTTTCATTACAGAAAAGTAGCAATCTTGAGGCACTTGCAGTATTCCATGGATGTACTTGAAAAAAATGCCAGATGACCTCTAAATGCAGAATATTTCTTAAAACAAAACCAGCAGGGATAACCCTCCTCCCTGTGCTGTTTCTCATGTAGGTTGTCTTAACTCTTACTCATTCCAAATCAGCATTGCAAATTGCAAAGTTCATTTGCACAGAATGACAAGAAATTATTAATTCTTCAAGGCTGATAGGAAAGCCTAAATATGTGGGGATTTGTTTTGCTAAATACTATGGTTTGAACGCTATTTTTGTTATGGGGCTGTGAGGAAATGCAGGTAAATTGCTTAGCAACTAGCAGGAGGGACAAGGCATTTCTGCAAGGCTGTTACCATTTAAAGTGAGTTTTCTGTCTTCATGTGCATTTCTTTTGCTCTATGGCATGGGTTTCTCTTTAAGTCAGAATATGAAGTAAACCGCCCTAGGTCTGGTTGGTAACCATGGCTGACAATAAATTATCAAGGGGAGATTCTTCCTCCATGGTACTTTCTTCATAGTACCTTTCATGGTACTACTGAGCTGTATTGGAAAGGGAAGAAGACTCAAGTCTGGATTTTGAAGACAGCTGTCTGAACCAAACACCTAATTTCATTCTGCAATGGGAATGTGAATTCCACCTTTAGGTGACTGCAGTATAAATTTTTAAGGTACTTATAGATTGATTCACTGGCAGGTTCAGGAGCTGCTTGACCAAACACTTGCTTTTAAATGCAACTCACATATTCTACTTCCATAGTTGTCAACCTTTTCACAAAACTGTGGGGCATACTCCTTTTTCAAAATCTAGTATTGCGCTTCCCCAGGCCTCCATCCTAAGTGTATTGGGTAAAAAGCTTTTGTAAATGATGTATGCATCAGAAACTGTTTACAAATATCTTCTGATGGTGGGCTGCTTCCCCTTTCCTTCCCATTATGCCTCAGCTGTTACCTAGCATGGAACTGAAAAATTGACTGTTCTATACTCGCCTTGTTTCCAGCGGAATAAGAATTACAACAGAATCCACTAGCTACAGGACTAATATGTCTGAAATATCCTTGACCACTGAAAATGTGATTACCTGTGTTTCTTTGCAGGTGCATATGTGCTTCAAGTAAAGGCGACAGATGCCGACGATCCCACTTATGGAAATAGTGCTAGAGTGGTTTACAGCATTCTTCAGGGGCAACCATATTTCTCCATTGATCCAAAGACAGGTAAATAGTTTATCAGCAACAGTAAGAGATTTAAACTTTGGATTTTGATTCCGTGTGGGCACTATCAATGAATCAATATGAACCAGGCTTGATATGGCCAAAAGCCAGTAGAGTAACTTTGCACATGATTCAGTTTTGAGTATTGACTAGTTTTTAAATGAATTGCAATCTGTTGTGAAAACAAAAGAAACATGCTCCTTCAATCAGTTCTGGAATATCTAAAATAATGTATACATTGAACAATTTTTTTTTGTTTTAAATGCTTTACCATTTCTCTATAGCTAAAGCTTTATCTGCTACAGGCATTCTATTTTTAGGGTTTTTTTCCTGACAATTCATTTTTGTATCTTGGATCTACATTCTTTTTTTCTCAGCATTTTTACTTGCTAAACTTACAGTAAGAAATTCTCTAACAATTATTGTTTTGCTATATAGAGCTAATTTGAGACTGAAATAGCTAATCATCTCCTGCCCTTCTCTTTTCCTGGGGCATAGTGTGTTTGTCTGGAGTTACTGGATGTGTGAGCAGAAAAGGATAGTACATTTAAAGAGACTGAAGTATTTGGGAGGTTGGTAGACATGTTAATTAGGTATCTTCTATAATTCTAAATGCCATTCTTGTTTCTATATTTAGTAATTCAGTTAGGGAGCTGATAACCTACATTGTGAATGCCATGCACTGTGTAACCCTGAATGTGTTACAGGGATCGTTGTCCATATACCCCTTTCAACAGATAGTTTCTCCTTCTAGTGATGCTGTACTTGAATGTCAAATTGTGTGTTAAAAAGCCTTTATCCCTGATCAATCAGTAGTTTGGTGGTGAGGGCCTCATAAGGCTGTTAGTGTACTATCTCCAGTGGGCACATTGCTTTGTCAATGCTCCATTTAGCAGGAGATTGTATTGCAATTTGCAGTGAGCTACTTGACTTTTCAAACTGAAATGGGGGGGGCGGGGGGAGAAGTATTTACCTCTATACTTATATTTTTATTTCAGTCTTGTAAAGAATGAGGAGGTATTCAATGGCAAGCAAAATCTTTACTGAAACTACAATTGGAATTCTGGTACAAATTTCCCTGAGGAAAAAAAAATAAAAATTATTAGTAGTTGAATAACAACTTTTTTTTCCTGTGACACTTTGAGTTGCTGTATCACATGCTCTCATCTGTTACTCAATAGTGAGTGGGCCACAGGTGATAGCCTGCACCCTACTAGCCCTGGAATGTCATATAAACCCAGTGTTTCCACATCTGTCTATTAATGTCTTTAATGAGTTACTCAGGTGAACCTTGGTGGTAAAAGAATGGACACAGCTGTAAAGGAAGATTCATTAAACAGATAGCCCTGTCTAGCTTAAAATCCTATACCAGAAAAAAGCATATAGATTCATGCTTCTACGAGCCACAACAATGTGCTATAATGTGTCTTGCATTAGAAAGGTCACAATATGAGAGTCACCTGTGGGTCTAAAAATGACTGTAGAGATAAACACTATGTGAATAGTAAGGCACAGAATGCTGCTTAATGATTTACTCTAAAATCCAGAAGTCTTGGGCAGCGTTACGGATCTGGCATTTCCAATTCCTTATTTTATAACTGAGAAGATGATATAGTAGTTTTTCACTGCAGAGTTTTACCGCCAGACATCTGCCTTGAGTGTTTTTGATAGAAAAGGGGAAGAAAGCCATTTTGGTACAAAATGACGAACTCAGAACTGCTAGCAGATGGATAAGCATTTTTTGAATTGCTGTTGTTGGCTTTCTTTGCTGTCTCTTGCATTCTGGTGACAATTTTGAGATATTTTCTTGTAGTTATTTTAAAGAACTTCAGAACATCTGCATTAGGTCAGACCAAATGTCCACGCTGCCCTGTATTTTGTTTCCAGAAGTGATGGCCTACTCAGCTCTAGCGACAGATAAAAGTCACTTTTAGTGATGCACCCCCTGAATACTCCTCTAGTTTCCAACAGTTTTCAACAACATGTTATTATGAAGTTCCTGCGTAACTAGCAGTGTCCAGGTAACTAAAACTCTCAAAGGACTTCTTCATAACTTATCCACTTTCCACTAGAGTTGACTTGTCCAGGAGCACAGTATCTGCACATCCAATGCCTAGAAATTACATAGGAAAAGCTTTTTGGGTGAAGAAGCAGCTCCTCTTGCTTCTTTGAAACATAACACCTCTTAACTTATTTGATACCTCACACTTACATTGCACAAGTCACTGAACAGTTAATTTCAGTTTACTCATTTCTCATTAACTTATAGACCCATATTCTCCCACATTTGCCTCCTTTCTAGATTGAAGACTTCTTTAATCAGAAGCCATTCCATAACACTGGTATCGTCCTTCTCTATCTCAGAATGAGAAAGTGCACACAGGGTTAAAAAAGGCAGCTTATATAGATGTGTAAAATGTTTAATCATAACATTTTTGTTCTTTATTCCTTTCCAAACATTCTGTTTACTTCTTAGCTTCTACCACGCAAAAGCTGATACGTTTTTGCAAATTTCTATTAGTACCTCAAGATCTCATCGCAAAGCGGTAATGGTGAAACCACTGACCATAATTTCATATGTGAAATAAGGATTGTGTTTGGCACACTCATGACCTTACACATACTCCATTCTCAAATAATTCCTGATAGGTGATAAACATTTATACTGATATGAATCTAGTACACTTAAATAATTTTTTACCTTTGTGTGTCTGAATATCACATCTGACCCTTTACTGCTCCTCTTTACTGACCTCCTAAATTTTTGCAGTGCTTTGCTGGAGGTAAGTAAACTATGTGGAAGTGACCTGTTAGCTTTTATTGCTCTTGCAGGAAGGTTAAACACACTACAGTCCCTGCTGGAGAGCAGCTGTTGGACTGGCACCTTTTAAGGTCTCAAATCTTATGTGTGGGAGTTACTTTTAGATGCTAGGAAATTGCTCTTCTAATGTGAGTTTTCTTTAGCATAGAGCACTTCTTTTAAGATAAATAATCTCCATTATCTTTCCTCTGTACATTCTGTTCTGTTACTAAAAATGTCCTTTTGACAAACTTCTTTTCACCCAATTTTCTAATGTGTTTATGAGGTCAATATTCTTATTTATGGCTAGATGTCTCCATTTTTTTTTTTCTTAGACTAGTCCATATTCTGACCTTAGTTATATTCTTGAAATCTAAATTGATATCAGCGGGAGTATTGTTGTTCATATTTGTTCAGGACATTTTTTTCCACAGATTTTCTCTTCCACACAAGTGGATCATCTCCTGTGGAATTATGACTCAATAACTTTATGGAGTATATCTTTTGGCCCAGGTCCTATACTTACTATTTTCAATTTTCAGCAGCCTCATCAACACCATACTTTTCTGCATTTGATATTTATGATATTTGCAAAGAAAAAAATAATCAAAGTTATTAAATTCTGGAGATGAACAATACTGTAAAATCTTAAGGCAGAAGGACTTAAAATCACTCAGAACACCATTACATGCATGTAAGGCCTCTACATTTTAAGAAGCTTTTGATTTAAAGTTTGGATATTCTTTGTGAAGCTGTAGCTGGAATGCCAAAATTTGTAGTCCTTTCTTTCCCATATATTTTTACCTCCACTTTATTTTTCTGTTTTGCTGGCTAGGTAACTTTAAATCACCTTTGTCCTATCCATATGAACTGTTAATTTTGGTAGAAATAGTATTTTTCATTACTTTTTCTATGGTTTCGAAATAGAGTAGGTACTAAAGGGAAAATTGCCTATGAACTGCTAGACATGAAAATTATTCTCATTGATTTTTTTTTTTCTTTTTTTTGCTGAAGACAGAGATTTTTTACAGAAAAATATATAGAATGCCCTTGCATTTCCACACAGGAATAAGCAGCAGGTGACTGGGAACTTTACTCTAGTTATAGCCAATTCTTTTTCTGAAGACCATCTGTAATACTTTTAACTGAGAAAGCCACTCAATTTTACCAAAAACGATTATAACAGATGAACCGCATCTCCTACTCACAAACTACTATCTTCCCATTTTCATTTTTTTCCTACTTACTGTTATTTTGCTTTGCTAGTGTAACAAGGGAAGTCTCTAATTCTCATAGATCTTTTATATTTAGAATGAGCATACCAACGATGTTGTAAAATACCGTGGAACAGGTAGGCTTCACAATGCAAAAGTATGGATTAAGAGATTCAACAGGATGGTTCAGCAATGTTCATCGTATTTACAAAAAGATTTTTTCATTAATAACACATTAATATGAAAAAAATCTTAGTTTTACAGTTCAACATTTATGTCTGGGCCAAACAAAACATTGAACAACACTGTTTTAAAAAGTTCCAAAGGATAGCAGAGCAATATCTAAATATTCTTAAGTATTTACTAATCATATTCCAGATCTATGCAGTACAGTATATGCCATGCTGAGGTAGAAAATATTACTTATTATTAAGGTTATCATTATCATCATTGGTGTTACAAGTGGAGAGAAAGGAAGTTGTTACATAATTCAATTCAACTGGAATATTTAATAAATTCTAGAAATAGCAGATTTAGGTCAAAGTTATTTCTAGGCTCTGAACAAGTACTATAAGCTAATGGTTCCTATTCTTACTTGTTAACACAGCAGAAGTTAGTTGCTATGAAGATAAGAATGACCATTAAAGTTTGTTTCTTATCATTCCAGACCTATTATAACACCAGGAGAAAAAGACTGCTTTTAAACCCAAGTGGTTTAATACTATAAAACAATATTTCCTAAAACAATAACTTAGAGGAGAAGCATACTTCCAATTGGTTTAGTTTTTCAGTCGTGCATGCTATCTACACTGATGCACACCTAGTCATTTTCTGAAAACTATTGCTGAATATATAGCATTTTGCAATATAAAATGCGCTTGTAAAGTTTTGTTAGAGAAATACTTATTCTCCTCTACATTTTGTTTCAAGAGAAGAGCTTGAGTGCCCCAAACCTTATAACTTTTTACAACTTCATCAGCTAATCCTATAATTAGTAGTACCTCTCTCTCTAAAAGTCTTTCTTTTATCATATACATTCTTAACATATCAGAAGGGAGATTATAGTGTACCTATTTAGACATCAGCTATACAAAATCACTGAAGATTAAGAGTCATTTAGGTAATGTCTTACCATGCTATTTTAATTACACTCCTTTAAGGAAGCTCCTAAAGTTTTGACTGTATCTATCTGCTATATCAAGAAAACTTTCTCAGGTGACGGAGAGTCTTCTAATAAAAAGCTCCTTTTGTACAGAAGAAATATTGACTTGGCCTACAGTAGTTTAACTGTGATAGCAAATGACTGGTTGGAAACAATTGAAGATGCAAGCTCTGAAATGCATTGCCACCTTTTCTTACATTGCCCTGCTCTGCACAATGCAGCGTTCTTCAGTGCCAATGTGGCAAATCTATGCTCATGCCACTCACATCCCTAGTGAAAATGCACCATTCTCTTTCAGCCATTCACGTCCTAATTGAAAAGACACAGCAGTCCTTTTGAATAGTTGGATAGCAGACATTTTTGAAAAGCACAAGTGATTTGCATGTTTCTCTGTGAACTCCTTTCTTATCAATCTTTTAGGAAGAGTTCCATTCCTGGTCCAAGAGTTCCGCTATTAAAATGTGATAGTAGACCATCTCAGCCCTTTGTTTACTTGTTCATTCTCTTTCCCATTTCTTCTCGTAGGTGTAATAAGAACAGCTTTGCCAAATATGGACAGAGAAGTGAAAGAACAATATCAAGTTCTAATCCAAGCCAAGGACATGGGAGGACAGCTGGGAGGACTAGCTGGTACTACCACTGTAAACGTTACTCTCACGGATGTCAATGACAACCCACCCAGATTTCCTAAGAGTATGTTGTATTCCAAATGCACTAATTTTCAAATAAGCATGAATGAAACTATTAATGTGAAAAATACTTTAGATAAGGAATTGAGAACCAGGAAGAACAACAGTATATCATGAAAAAATGTAGAATATATCGCTGGGTTTTTTTAAATAATATAAAGTTCAATTTGAAAGTATGAGTTTTGAATGTTTAAGAGGAAAGATTCTATCATTCCACAGGACCAGCCTGAGCCTGAGAGTTCATTTCATTTACACTTTCACAATTATCTGGGAAATAATATTTTCTCAAGGGAAACTGGATGATTCCCTTCAAATGGCAAAATGTTATAACCTGAGACTTCAAGGTACCAAAGACAGAACTGACTCATGCTAGGCATTATTATGATAATCAGTAACAGATATTTTTTTTACACATCTTGTCCGGGAAGACTATATCCGTCCTTGAAAACACTTACAGCCTCAAAATAGTGATCATCCACTGACAATTTATAACATTTTGTGTCAATTAGTTTAAATGAGGCTTTTCAGAAGTGTGTTAATTGAAAGAGTTTTATAGTCTGCGTATGGTTAGTAGGATTGTCACTTACTACTCTCCTTAACTTTACTGAAGTTTTGTATATTCCATACCTTTGAAATGCAGATACTAATCAAGCATAAACCTTGATAACTATGCCAAAACAACTAGCTGCTAAAAGCTGTTAGGCAAATTCATATTAGAACATTAATGTGAATTTGCAGTAAGATCATGACAGCTTTTTACTTTTATGTCTTTTCTTGCACATGAATTGTAATCCCACTTCATGTGTTATAAGTGCTCCTTAGGTACCAAACTACACCTGAAACTTCAGCTTTCACTCATGTAAAAATTCTTCGTTTCCACAATATGAAAATATATTATATTTCTGCATGCATGTAAGAATGACCGTGTTAAGAGAAGGATACATTTAGCCCAGCCTGCTGTCTTTTATTCTGAAATCTAGAGCGTATATGTAAAAACAGGCCAAACAAAAATCCAGAACATTTCCTCAGTTTCTAATGATTTTTAGACCACAGGGTGTCTTTGTATTTAACAACTCTCAATGGATTTTCCTTACAGCAAGTTACCTCTTTGCTTTGAAACTGATATAAAAATTCGGTCTACAACATCCTGTGTTAGTGAGGTGCACGGATTAATCATATATTGTACAACAAATAGCTTCCCCTAATTTGTTTTGAATCAATCCCTACCTATCTACCTGCGTGTTGAGCTCTTTAAAGAATTCAGAAACTCGTGGAAAATATGACCTTTCTTTAGAAAAGCTGTGTTTAGTTGTTTTCACTGTGGGATATCCTCCACGAGTCCATTAATCCTGCTTCTACTGTTTTGTGCTGTGCATGTCAGTCATATCCATCCTTAGCTCCCCCAAACTCCCTGGATATCATTGGGAGAAAAAAAAAAACAGTGTTATATTAACACCTCCAAGCCTTCATGTGGCACAGTGGTTTGAAGCAAAATATGACACGTCATAATAGTTAACTTATTTCATCCTTCAGGCTCTTGGGCATGTAACAGCTAATCCCAATGAAGTGTTACTGTCGTGTCTGTTCATTCCACAGCTGCTTCTATAGCTAATTTAACTTTCGCATGAGTCCTCCATAAAGAAGGGTTCCAGGATAGAAAAATTCCCCAGCTATTTTACACTGAACACACACACACACACACAAAAAATGTATTAGATAGTACATTTTTAATCTTATCTTCTCTGACACTTCTATATCTCAATTTTGGGTTGACTTTACAGAATTCCTCTCAGACTTTTACCTCCAGATATCTTTAAAAGACATTTATTATTAGCTTGTTTGCTAGAGATTTATTCAAACTAGATTTTTGTCTTATTTATTGTGGTTTTATATATAAAGCGGATTTTGTGGTTCTTTCTATTGTCCTCCCTGAGATACAACTTCATTTCTTTGAAAGATGTGTTCTTGCTTTTATTAGCTATGTTGTTTACCCTTACTGACTTGGTTTTTAACGGATGCTGTGCATTTACTGTGTGTCTTCAAAATAGTCTCCCTAGATAGCATCCACACCACCCCCAGTGATTTCACTCTCAGCTATCCCATTCTGATTTTTTTTTTGTAGCAATATCACTCAGTTTTCTTTATTTCCACTTTTTTTTTTTTATTTAACTGAGTACAACCATCATGTAATTTTATTACTATTACTATTACTTCTGCATAGATATTGCATTTAAATTCATTATGGTTACTATAAAATTTAGAACGACCAAAGAACTTTTCCTGACTAGCTAGTGTTAATACTGTTCTCTTCTTTAAGTTTAATTTGACTTAGGGCTTCCTTTAACAACCATCCTTGCTCCTTCACTGATACTTTGCCTTTCCTGTGTATTTTATTCCTTGGTACTGTGCTGCATGACTAATTTTCTTCTTTCCCATGGATTTTGAGCATGCTTATTATGCTGATATTCTTGTTTAGCATTAGGCATTGAAGCTACCCATGCTAGTTTAGATTTTAACTCTTGGCTTTATATCATAGTTTTCTTTATCCTCTTTACTGAACCCTAGTTTGATTCTGTGTGATCTACCATTTCTGCATTTCCTACTTGACTACCATGACCTTTTGTGGCATTCTTCAGTTAAGATACAGAATTCTGGTGACTGTACCATTTATCTGAACTGTGTACTTTTGAATTTTTTTTAATTGTGTGCTTTCCAACATGTGCAAATTTTCCTAAAATTTTCAGCTAGAATCACAATGTTTATTGGAAAGTTTTAAAACTTTCTGCAGACTGTTTTTTCTATGGCCAAAATGAATTTTGCATCTTCTCTATGGGCACTCATTCTTTAGCAAGTGCCCCTACTTTCCAACAATGTAAATCCCTTCTCCTTACACCTTTTTCTTGGCCAAGAGAAAGCTTTGTTTTTCCAGCTTTCTGTCCATCAGAGTGCATTGGCAAGTTCCTTGGGCCCAATACTCTTTCCTGTGTCTGATTTTCAGTTGTAGATTTTACTTTCTTTTCTATTTTATTGTATGCCTTTATATACTATGGTGTTGCAAAAATACACAAGTCTCGTGTAAGGTCAGACAGTTTTTGTGACACAGAGAAATCATGAAATATATCATCCTCTTTGAAGAATATAACCTTGAGATCTCATTTAATACATGCACTGTAGTTATGACTTCTTTGCCCAATTGTTGCTATGAAGGAGCAAAAAAAAAATCACAAGAGACAAAGCTTGTCCTGTGCTTTGTATGCTAATAGGGTTCAAAACCTTTTCTTTCTATTATATCAAATACCACAGAAGCTGAATTATAGCAGTTACTCTCAACAAAACAGAAGAGAATAATATTGGATGTTTGTGTTGATATTGAGAATAATAAACATTTACCATGGCTTGCTTACAAGCTAAAATGTCAGCATGGGGACTCCAGTGTATTGGAAGAAGCTTGATCAAGGCAGGCAGTTACCTGAAACATTATTTCTTTTTGAAGATATGTTACAGGCAACATATTTATCATATTTATATTCTCGTAAAGGCTTCAACTTAATTAAAATAGTAAAAGCAAAAATCCTGATCAATTAGGGTTTACTTAGCCAGGCCCATTTGTTTAACCAGTATGTGAGATGATGTACAGTGTGCCTGAAATTCAGAGACGCAAGGCTAACTACAAATAAACAAAAATAACTTATAGGAAAAAAAGTTTAATATTAATTTGATTTCTAGTATAGCAACTATATTTTTCAGTTTTGGTCTTTGAGAACACTGCAATGATTCAGAGTAACTACCTGCCAGGAAATTGAGTTTGTGTTTGCTTGACTACTGTAGCTAAAAGGATACTTGTGCAGAATTTTAGTTCATGTGAAAAATAAACCTTTAAAATCAGGTCCAAGTAGGTGCCAAGTTCAGGACTGGCAAAAGGTAAGAGTCCTTGCTGTTGCTGGGAGCTGAGACCTCTGGAATCACATTACTCACTGATGATCAACAAAGCCAGAAAGTCCAAGTGCAGACTGAAAAAAAAGGACTGAAAGTCCTTTGACACTACCTGCTGCCGGGTAAATGTTTTTGCATCACATAATCAGGAGCACAGTTTCCTAAAGGGCTTATACCAAAGATTGCCATGCTATAAATTACCTTGTCAAATAAGAAGGTATTACTTATCACAGAATAAAGTTTAAATTTGTTTTCTGAACTTAGTTAAACTGAAAAAATAAATAAAAAAAAAATCTCATAGCAGAAGTGAGAGAACATATATTATTAATACTTGGAAGAAGCTACATTGATAAATAATACATTACAAGCTTACAAAAAAAAATACATCATGGAACACCTTCATCTCTTCGAAGGTCCTTTAAGAAGACAGGCAGGTTCAGATGGGATATCAGCATCCAGTGATGAAAAACACTGACTATCCTGCTGAACATGGAATTTTTTATTTAGAATCTGTACTTTTGAACATATTCAGCGGGGAACTCCCACGTTGCATGTCTCACGGTAATGAGGAGTGTAACAAAGGGGAAACCTCCAAACACTATGTATTTCTGTCAGAGTTGTCTGACCTGCAGGTATCTATTGGCCCACATTTCAGAAAACTGATATTTTCTTTATAACAAGAAGGAAAAATGAATCTGAATTATTTTATTAGTAGAAATTTGTTTCCAAAAATGTTTTATATGTCTTGCCTGACTCTTCATTAGTACACTTTCTGCATTACTCTGCATGCTTCATTGTTAAAGATAAAACTTTTTTTCATAAATATTAAAATAAATGTTTTATACTAAAGTTTAAGTCCTGTGAAAGCCAGAAAAAAAATAAGGCAAAGATTGAAAGGGAAAGTATTTTTCCTATCATAGCAACAATGTTCAAGCAATTAGATGAAAATTTTATATAACACACCATTACCTTTGAACAGAGAAGAGTGGATAAAAGCTGTTCATAGGCATGCATCATGGTTCCAGAGGGGAACTGATGGCCATTCTCTTTCAGCTACTTGTGTACACGATAGATGGTTCAGCAAAAAGATAGTTCAGCACATCCTTCCTAGAAGCTAATGGGCTAACCCTTAATGCATCAATCATTAGACCAGTCTGAGCTAGCTGCAAGGAGAGCTGTGGCATGTTTCCAACTCTTAAAATAAGCTTTAAGAAAGGATGGATGGGTTATATTTACTTCAACATTTAAATGACAGAAACTGTATAATTGGTTGGTATAAATTATACTTTATGGAATCAAACCAATTAAGTGAAGTGGTTGATTCATATTTTGTAAGGTTATTGTTTTTCAGTTTTCCTGTCTCTTTCTTTTGTTCACCGATGACAGAGTGACTGTGAAATCAATTTAGGGAAATAAACCCTTATGTTGAGCAATAAAAGCACACGCAAATCATTTTAGTCAAAGGAATATTATGTAGCATTTTGTTTTAATATGGCATAAATATACTTTTAGAGGATAAGGCCCTGATATAGAATAAATGCAATTGAATTTTAAAATTTACATAGTTTTTATTCTGATATTAGCAAATAAAAGACCATTCTCAGGTGTCTTATGAAGTCAGCAATAAGTTGTGTTTATTTTTAAGATGTGTATTTTTATGATGACACTCCCTTAATTGACTTTTTTTTTTATTCAAAAGAACTATTTGGCTAAAGCTTTGTTTAATCATATCATTTCCAACTCACAGGATAAGTCAATACTGTAGGGGAATGATGGAAAACTGTTTTTGATAGAAGAGAAAAGAAATAAGGTTTGGACCCAACACTTGAATCTTGTCTACTTATGGACATCTTTGCTTTAAAAGAAGCTGCTGTCTGATAGTCAGAAACCATTATCTCAGGGTTGTTTATCAACCACGTGTAAAATGTTCTGATGGCTGTAGAGAAACACCTAGACATGGCAAGGTCCAGAGTTTTGCTGTCATTGGTCTTCCGAGAAGCACTCCAGTGAAAGCCATTAAATTTATTTGCATAAAGGAGCATGGCAAATTTCCAGAAATTAATCTTTCTGGTAATGACACCTTAAAGAAGACAAGGTTGAAGGATCATTCCTAGGACTTGCGCATCATCTATCTGTCCATACTGTAGAAGTTTGCAGTTAATTGGATCTGGATTTCAAGAGTGTCTAGTACAATGCATTTCACAGAATGTATTAAACCATCCACTGGAAATAGCAGCAGAAGCAACAATTTTAAATGGGAAAGTCAACAAAACAGACAATTCAGAACCCCCCCAAAAAATGTATTTAATTGATGGCATTTCAGGAATTTCAGTGCAAATTAAAAAAAAGGCCTTTATAAAAGAGAGCTAACATTTTTTTTTTTTTTCTCTTATTTGTATAACCTTTGCATACTACTTGAATGATCTATCTTCTGGATGATCTATTATATAAATCTAGTATCTATTTCACAATTATAATATTAGGAATACAGTTTGCATATCATTACCCTTTAGATAGCATCTATTTTCAGTGATTATTTATTAGCTCGTAGCATTTTAATAAGTTTACTTTCAAGTACTAAAATCTGTAGAAATAATTTGAAAGAAAAGACAACCAAGTGCTGGACTTGGAATAGCTTGCTTATATGCGCTTATGCATACACACTCTGTGGCTTGAAAATTCATATCATATTTATTTATATATTCTGGAAAGCTTAGTACATCACAGAAAGTGCACACACACTATTTAGCATAGATGTTACTGTACAAAAGCAGGTCAATTTTGTTCACTCAGTAAACTAAATGTGGCTGATCCCATTCATGTGGCTTTGAATCAGTCTTGCTCAGACTTTATTGCAAAATTGAGTTCAGATGTAGAGTAAAAGGTCTTCTGGTCCACATGAGATAGAAAAATCTTTTAACCCACTGCTTTGAGTTAGTGGCCTATAGGAGAGAAATTCCTCAGATAATGGTAGCTACTTTTAAAGATTTCAGAAGAATGCAACATAGATCCCACCCAGTAGTATATTAGACATTTACAGAAATGGACTGTGTGATTAAGAAATTATTCTGTTCACTAACCTAAAAGAAATGAAATAATGAAAGAAAAGGTTCTGATTAAAAAAAAAAAAAAAAAAAAAAGGAAGATTTGTTCCCTCCCTACTTGGACAATTTCCTAGAAAACTTACTTGGGATTAAGGTTCAGAGCTCTGATCTGCCTAATTAAGTATTTTAAGAAGTCTGCCCAGCTTTCTGGGAAGTTATTCTACCCACTGTAATATAGATAGGGAAGTATGGCTTCTATTGGTACTCCTGTTAGAAGTTATTGTGCTTTGTATACAGGACTTGTATCTTTATTGGCTCGCAGAATGAAAACGAGTCTATCTTTCCTTGATTAAATAGTTTACCTGGCAGACAAGATGCCCTAATTCAGTTCCAGCAACTAATTACTTATTTTATACCAAATGGAAGATACTTATGCAGGACGGGTGGACAGATTCAATGCAGACTAGCCTACAGGCAGTGATTAGCTGGGAGACAGTCAGAGCTTGCTTTGAATCAGAAAGGGAGGGAAGGTTGAACCCTGGTCTACTCCATCTTCGTAAATTTTCTAACTGCTCTGCCATAAGAAATAAAGGGAAAGAAAGCACCAGCTCAGTTTTGTAAACCAACCTTAAATCTTTTAATGTCAGAAAATCTTAAGCAAGTTTGATTTTCATTTACCTGTGAGTTTTTGCGTAAACTAAAACTGAATTTTGGAGTTGAACTTATATTTTAACCAACCATTTCGAGGAGTGATGGAAGATGGGAATTCAAAGATTCCAGAAATGGGCCCATGCAATTGTAAGCCAATCATGAAACCAGCAGCCATGCAGAGGTAATTTTACTTTTTGATTGTAATACCAGTGAGTCACTTAACTACAGGTTTAACACCAGCAAAACAAGAGTCAATTCAGTATATTAATAAATAGTAGCAGACCAGTGTTTGCACAGTGCTCTTAACAGGAACCAGAGAAGGATTTAGGGTAACTCCTCTTTAATACAGATTCCTTCCAAGTCTCTCACCTCTGTACTATCTGCATCTCTGTCTCCCCCTCCTCTGGCCTTTTATTTTGTCCTCACCGTGTTCTTATGTTCGACATGCACTCTTGTCTCCCTTCTTGTAAAAGAGACATAAATTTATCATTTGTCTAATTTTAATGTTTTGACTACAGTGTGACCATATCCTCCTTCTCCTAAGTGGATTTTCTGACCAATAATAACACTGCTAGAAAAATTTATCCTTTGTTGGTTCACTTCCAGCTCTGAGTCTCTCCACATTTTGCTACAATGAGATTATGAGTATTCACCGTCCCAGATCAGCTCTTTACAGCTGCATCTTGCTTGGATTGGCCACTACAGTGTCAGTTCAGTGACCCTTGCCTGCTGCTTCTATTTGACCCACCTGAGTTAGCTATACAATTAACAGCTAGTCGTAAAAAAGCCTCTGTACATTTTTTTCTACATCATCGCTTAATCAGTGTGATTATAGACACTTTTACATAGACTAAAAGAAGGTATACAATGGCCCATTTTATTTTACTGTGAAGAATGAAAGAAGGACATGAGAGTCTTGGGGAAAGTTCCTGGGCATTTAAATCATCCGTGCTGTTAGCCTTAGCACAGTCACTGGGCATGTTTTTGACAAACACCAAGTAAAGCTTTCTCAGACAAATTCAGGGCATTTGGGGAAATTAGTACAGATCAGGAACTATTCTCTGCAGTCACTTTCCATGAAGCTGACCTATTTTGTGTGGGTAAAATAATTTAATAACATGGAAATAGGCCATTCTATACTGGCTAGCTTCTGGGCTGCAGAGTACAGCTGGTACATGAAAATTCTTTGTACAGATGTAGCTTTTTTGAGCCTGTATTTCACAATCCAGGCCATGCAGCCCACCTTGGGTCACAGCACCTGACAGTTAAGTAGGCCTCTCTTACTATTTTTGTGTGTGCAACATAAAGAAGTTACCTTAAAATTCAACAACTATACAGATTTCTATGCACACTTCTGCCAACTTTCTCCTTTTTTTCTTATTCCTTTCCACATCAGAATTCCTAAAGCACTTTCAATAAGAGCTGATTCCATAGAATCATAGAATAGTTGAGGTTGGAAGGGACCTTTAAAGGTCATCTAGTCCAACCCCCCTGCAAGGAGAAGGGACATCCCCATCCCCAACCCTCGTCCTATCACAACAGGCCCTACTGAACAGCCTCTCCCCATCTTTCTTGAGGCCCCCTTGAGGTACTGGAAGACCGCTATCAGGTCTTCCTGGAGTCTCCTCTTCTCCAGGCTGAACAGCCCCAACTCTCTCAGCCCGTCCTCATAGGAAAGGTGCTCCAGCCATCTTGTCATCTTCGTGGCCCTCCTCTGGACTTGCTCCAACAGGTCCACATCCTTCTGAAGTTGGAGGCTCCAGAGCTGGACACAGTACTCCAGGTAGGGTCTCACAAGAGCAGCGTAGAGGGTGCCCCCAAGTGGATGTAGTCTTAG
>WHYT01017797.1:582258-607333 GCA_009806455.1 Tetrax tetrax
TTGTGAATGAGACCAAGGACACCGTCCTGCTTTCCAAGTCTTGCTAAGTTGCAGATGCAGGAAGCTGGGAGAAAGACAGACAGAATAATTGATCCAAACTGGCCAAAGAGAGTATTCCATGCCATAAACGTCATGCTCAGTATATAAGTGGGGGCAGGCCAGGGCGGGCATCTGCCTTCCTGGCATCCATCTTTCTCTTCAGTTTGCTGGCATCGTTCCCTCTACCTTGCTGGCTCCCTTTTTGCTCCTTTGCTTGCCACTTGGTTTTGTTTCCTTGATCGCTGCTCGGGACGGGCTGTATCGGTCATTGGGACATTGGGTGGTGAGAAAACATACATTGTTTACCTTGTATATTTTAATATCCTTATATTCTGTTATTATTGTAGTTTTTCTTCGTTATTTTAGTAAATTGTCTTCATCTCAACCCACGAGCTCCTTCCTTCCCAATTCTCTCCCCCATCCCGCCTGGGAGAGGGAGGGTGAGCGAGAAACTGTGTGGTGATTCGGGCTAAACCATCACACCACATAAGCCACCAGGCATCGAGGAAGCACATTGTATAAAAAATGAATGTATGACAAAGCCAGAATTCGCACAGGTGACTATTTAGCCACCACTTTTCCATATAGCAAGACTGATGGAAGGGGAAGTCATAATGGTGCGATCTTTCCTGTACATTAATAATAGCACGATTAAAGCAGTTACTCAAGAACTTGATTTGGTCTCCTCAGCTTGTCAGAGTTCAACTCCATATCATCTAGAAGCAACTAATTTTAAACTTGAGAAGGCCTAAAAATGATCATTTTCTTCCCTTCCTAGTAAAACTATGCCACTATACAAAAGAAAATGTAAGATTCTTCAAAGATTAAGTACTATTCTTGCTTAGGTATTAGGACACACACATCTGAGTGTCTGTGGCTCCAAAGAACTGCTTCTAGAATTATTTCTACATTATGCTGTTAAACAGAAAACCCTCTGTTGCCTTTGCTACACCCAGCACCATCTGTAGGTCTGAATATCTTCAGCTGAGAGGATAAACTGTGATTTCCCATCTCCTGAACCCTTGCTCCAACAACTTGGATATTATGCCCTGTGGAATTAGTCCCTGACATGCAATAAGGAGGTTTATTTTTGGAAAGCTTTCTGACAACAGCTTATCAGTGAGAAAAACAGCAAGTGGTTAAACTAAAATTTTTCTGTATACAAAAATTATACCAGGTATGATGAAATTTTTTTCCCTTTAGAGCAGGAAGGAAGAGGATGGCCTCAAAAAGTCAGTTTGCTAGCTCACCTGAGGGTCTGCTAGCTCTGGGGAAGCTCCATCATGTGGATTACCCTAAACTTGGGCAGAATCAAACTCAAAAGGGATTTTGCCTCTACTCATTTTCCCTTGAAGAACTGGGGACCCTTGGACATGCAAGATCTCTGCAGTATGGGGAGATGTAGCTCTTGTTAGGTGTGGACTTTGGGATCCACAGCAGAGAACCAGGAATTTTTAAGAATGATTGTGCTATAGCTAATGAGGCCATAAACTCTAACTCAGAGCAGTGGGTTTGAGGATGGAAGAAGCCTTACCATAACCGAACTTCTACCAGCCTATGCCAGGTCGTGCATGACTTGCATCAGAGCACATGATGACAAAGCCCAGCCTTTCTCTTTCCTATGCAAGGTCCCAGGCATCTGCAGGGCACAGAGCCACAGCTAGGAGAGGCATGAATATATCTTACAGCTGTACTAAATCACATCTTCCCAGTTTTAGGAGCATGTACATCAGATGCTGCTCATTATTAGGCTGATTAGCTGTAGCTGATGTAGCAGGTTTAGTATCCTGAGTGTCTGCCTGTATTTACAGTGTGCTTTCTTTTGCCTCTTACACTATTGTTAAAACACTAACAAGTAAATATGAACTGTTGTCTTTGGATTCTTCCTAAACAGACAGAAATCAGTGCCCTTATAAGCTAGCCAGAATAAAAACTAAAATGCTTTAGTTTAAGCTAACAAAAATATTATAATATACAACAAGAATATTGTAATACACATAATCTGATTTTTTTTTTCCTGAGAAAACATTAAAGATTTAAATCAAAAAGAAAGAAATAATTTTATTTCAGTGTTGTTGCCTATAGTATTAATGATATAATGCAATACTTTGTCAACTGCCAAAGAAAACTGAAAAAAAAAATTGTCCTGGTTGTGGCTAAGATTGAGTTAATTTTCACCTGAGCTGGGAGAGGAACTGGAGCTGGTGGCACCTCTGGCTGGGGCACACAGCTGGGATAGTTCACGAATTAGCCAACAACTGGGATCATTTACCCAAATTGAACAAATATTGCTACTCAGGAGGCAGCTGGGCATCAGGATAAACTATGACATATTGTACTGTAAATCACGTGCTCAAGTATATTCTGTTATTGTTTTTGTTATCACTCTCTGTTTTCTTTCCCTCTGCTGTTCTGTTAAACTTTTTTTTTATTCTAACCCTCAAGTTTTGTGTTTCTTTCTTTCCTGATTCTCCTCCCCATGCCACTGGCGGGGCAGTGGGAGGGGGAGCGAGTGAGTGACTATGTGGTATATTAGCTGCTGAGCGGGGCTAAACCACAACAAAAATATAGGCAATGAAAAAGCAGGAAAGGATAATATTGCATACACACAGCACATGTATGGTGACGGATGAGGAAAAAAAGCTCAAGTAGCATTTACAGCTGTTTGTTTGAAGACCATTATGCATTTAGCTTAAGTCCTTAGATGCCAGCCTGGGTTGTTTCTTAATGGTTGTTTCGCTGATGAGATGTAATGATGGTTTTCATTTCTTATTCTCATCAGAATTGAAAAACTTTTTGGTAAATGATGGTGTGTCCATAAACTGCAGGTGTGGAGAAACAAAACAAAACAAAAAAAACCAAACCTCTTTCTAAGTAAAAATCAAACCCCAGAACAGTTTTTGAGCCGTAAAAACTATATCTAATCTAATAATGTCAAAAGAACTGTAAATGTGTGCTGAATTTCAGTCAATATGACTGATTACCTGTCACTGACTCAGTTCTGATTTCTTCCTGCTTTGTGCTTTGGAACCATCTCTGTTTTATAAACTCAGAGGCAGCGTGTATGAGTTGTTAGCTCACCTCCATGTCAGTTTTCGGAACGTTTTTGGGGCTGAGTAATAAGTCCTATCAGTCATTTCAACCTAAAAGTTTCAACAGCATCTTCACTCATTTTTATCATCCTCGTTGATGCTGCGCAACCTGAAACTCCAAGGAAGTTTCACACCTTGAGTCACACAGAGATAACACAGGTTGTAGAAGGGAATGCTTGAGTGCTTTTGCTAAGCTACATAATCACTGAGCTTTCTCTAGTTTGGGATTCTGGGTGGAATTTTAAGTGTAATTTAAGTGGAAAGTGTTCATAAGTTAAGCATGTCAACTGGCAAATGACTTTCAGACTTAAAAATAACATTTAATTTTTTTTTCTTCAAATTCCATTTACAGCAGCGCAAAAGATCTTGAACAGGCAATATGCATTGCTACTAGCTTTCCTATATGTGTAAATATTCCATTTGCCTACAATATACATGACTGAAATCAGCAAAAGGGTAACTAATTGCAAAGCCCAGTTTCATAGGGCAGTCTGAGGGAAGTAAGGACTTGCTCATTTGGTATATCTCATATCACTCATTCTTTACAAAAGCCAGCAGCAAACTTAGAAAACACATTTTAAAGAGATTTATGCAAGTAGAATAAAATATTTTTGTAGACAGGTAAGTCAGATGAGACAATTACGCAATTTGACAGAAATGTTTGAGCAGTATAACTGGCTGCTGCATGGGCTTGTCTGAGCTGCTTGTTCCATCTTTCCTAGAATCTGTAGAGAACAAGGTTTTCAGGACCTTTGGGAGTACAAGGCTATTACTCAGGCCTGTTTCAATATGCCTCTATAGCAAATGGAGGAGGTACTGTATACAGGCAAAAAAGGACAATAAAAACTGAATAATGCTAAACTGTCACAACAAATCCGCAGCAAGAAGTAATGTCTTCTAGAAACAGAAAAATAAAAATCTACAAAACTGTCTTTCTGTTACATTTAATGTGTAGAATTTATTGATCATCTCTGGTGTCCTCTGCACAAAGACTATTTTCTGGGGAGGGAAAAAAAGAGGGTTTTCATGCTGCTATACATTAAATTCTCTTGAAGTTTTTCCCTGGACTGGCAACAATACACATTATTTGTTTTCATTTATTTTATCTTGAAAGTATGTTGTCACAGTAGCACCATTAAGAGCTTCCATATGCTCTGAAGATACTATTACAGGAGGACGATGGCAGCGTAATTACATACTTCATCTTCAGAGATCTGACTCTGGTGGAGTTGAAGATAACTTCAGAGTTTCAAATTAATCTGAATGACCCCATCTTTATTGCTGTTGAATTTCTGGAAGTGATGAAATGCCAAGTAATTGAAAATAACTGATAAAAGCCTAAACAATCTGAAATGGGTAATGTAGTGTTTCTTGGACTCCATCTAAGTCCCATACGCTTTACAGCTAGGTACAATATTTTATAGAGAAATGTTTGTTTTAGTGCATCTGAGTACTCTTCAGTTCACTAAGAGCAGAGCAAATAGGCAAAGAAGTAAAAATCCATTATCATATGCTCTTATATTTTACGTTCACGAAAATTGTGGCGGTAAAGAGCAAACACTGCAGCAGTGATTTCTGTCACCCCGTGTAAGTGTCTGTAAAAGACCTGCGCATCAGGGCTAGAACTATGTTGTGGAAATGTAATATAAGATTCAAGTGTAGGCAAAGCCCTTTTGGATCCTTTTTATTTCCTACCTCTTCTGAATAACTTGCATAGCAGAGACTCAGTAATACACATATTTGTAAGTGACGTTAGATAATAGGAGGATTTGTCACTGTCTCCTGCATACCATGTTACAATTCTATTCTTTACTAAGAGTCATTGAAGTACAACTAAGAAATAGCTGAAGCTACTCTTATCTTTCTAATATTTTGTTTCACAGTGCTCCTTTCCAGTTGCTAAAACAAGAAGAAAAAGTAAAGCTTCCTTTAGTACATTCCCTTGGAAAAGGAAGAAGGAAAGGTTCCTTTAGTATGTTCCCTTGTAAAAAAATAGTGAAATTATAATTGCACAACCTTTAGTAGCTCAGTCAATGAATACCACAAAGCTACACATAGTAATTTCCAAATGTGGATGCTGACACAAGCAGACTTTACCTACAGGGATTTTCTCAAACAAAGCAAGTTTTGCTTTCAGGTATACTTTGCATACTGATGGACAGAGGGAGGAAGCGGATAGAACACATTTTTTTCAGAGGCAAATAGACAATTATATAGGTACCATAGCCCAAAGTACTAGTTCAGAAAACAGTAGGTTTGCTCCTAATCCAGCAGTGCTAATGTCACTTTTTTCCTCACCTGGAAATATTGTAAAGCTGAAAAAGCTGATACAGCATGCATTGTAAGGAGATAACAACAGGGAAGAGAGTCTGCTGTTTATTTCAGTATGTGGATGTGAAAGTAATGTACCCTGCTGTTACATGATATACAACTTCTCATAGCCTTATTTTGTGAAGTAGGACTAAACCACTGACAGGCAGAAATCTCTGAGACATCCCCCAGTGTGCCTCCCACTAGTCACAGATGCCTGTCTTGCTATATGATTGCAAAAGCAGTGTAAATTCCCTCCAATATGCTCACATGTAGAGGAACAGAGAAGGCCGTTGTTGATGTTCTCCTGCTCTGAAGGGGCTGCTCTGCGAGACTTACTGGAGGATGGCCTAGGAAAACAAAAAGAAGGGGCAAAAATATGCTAGCTTTATTGAAAGCCAAGATGAAGTGGATCAAACATCCCAGGCCCACTGAAATCACCTCCAGAAGCTGCTGGCGGTTTTGATGGCAAAGGCTGCCACATGAAGAAAGGTGAGCACTACCTGCCCACTGGAAATATTTGTCATGGTGGTGTTCACTGGTAGATGTGCAGAGTAGCAACTCCGGGGAGAGGAACAATTGAAGAGGAAAGGAAAGCACTTCAGCAGTGTTGTAATAAGCCAGAGCACAGTGTTGTAAACTAAGGCTTGCTGCTATGGATGTCGTTAAAGTCAAGGCTGACTCTAAATACCTGGGATCTTTTCTTTTAGCTATTTTAACTATGATGTCTAATGTTCTTTCAACATAGCTGTTTCCCCGAATGAAAACATTTTGTCCTCACTTATCAGTAGTAATGTTATTTTTAAAGTGTGTAATTTTATTGTGGTTTTTTTTTTATTACCACTAATAGTAAATAAACTGAAAATAAAAGTATGAAGAGCTAAAAATTTACATTTAGCACTGACATTTTAGTAAGAGCACCCTCTGGTGGCTAATGTATAAACGATATCTCCCCCTCCACCCCAACAACAAGTTGTACCTGTAGTTTTAATACTGATTAGTACAGAAATTAGTGGAAACACTTTTTCTACTGAATTTTTCCTTTCAACTACTGTGAAATGAATAGATGTATTTTCTCAAACAAAATAAAAATTCAGATACTAAAAACTGTGAAACAGAGAAGGACGAAAATGCTTATAAACACGTACTACATGTCTACAAGTAGAATTTAATTCAAAAGAGTCAACAATATGAGTAAAATTAAAGGTAGGAATATAGATAGATAGATAACTCAAAAGACAGAGATGCTAAAGCCCTTACAGTTGCACTGAACCAAATGTAAACAACTAGGGGAAACTAGCATGTTCAGTGGGTAAAACACTCATATCTTTTCCTAATCCTTTGTTGTTTTGAGCTCATAATTTTATTTGGATGATTTAAGTCTGTTTATTTTGCACAAATTCCATGTTTTTAATCAGACATACTATGTTAATTATCAAGAAATCCCAAGAATGACTGTCTACCACTTTGTCACAGGTATCTTCCATTTGAAAGTACCAGAATCCTCTCACGTTGGTTCTGCTATTGGAAGGATCAGAGCTGTGGACCCTGATTTTGGGAAAAATGCAGAAATTGAGTACAACATAGTTCCAGGAGATGGAGGAAACTTGTTTGACATCACAACAGATGAGAACACCCAGGAAGGAGTCATCCATCTGAAAAAGGTACGTGGCACTGACAGGATGTATGTACCCATGGCTCAAGTGAGAAGCTAGGTAAGAGAATTAAATATTGTGCAATTATACCTCCTAAGTAACACCCAGTAGTTTGTATCTTTATTACAATCTGTGGTTGTGATCTTTCTTAAAGAAATTGGAGTTTAGTGTTTTGTTTCATATATGATAAGGTACGAATTTTCACAAATAATACCAGTTTTTAGTGGCAGAAGAGTAATTCTTATGTCTATCTAGAAGGCATAATTTCTCTTTTCTGGAAATTTTTCCACTTGAAACCATATCAAAAATGCTCCAGTTCAGAGCATGGAATGAAAGAGCTGTATTTTATGTTTGAGATAGCATTTTCATTTTCATTTGTAAGCTTTTTATTCTGAAAATTTTGTTTTTCTGTTTGTTATTTTAATAACGAAACTGTTGTACATTACTGTGGTGAATAGAGTTTTTACTCACAGTAAAGTCCCAAATGGTTGCAAATTGACGTGTCTGTCTTCCAGTCTCCTAATAGTGTCCCAAATAGCTGGTTGTCAGATATTTATGCAAGGCACCACACTGCATCTTAGCTGTTGGTGTTGCTTTAGCGTACTAGGATAAATTCAAGATTATAAATTTTGAAGACGGAAAGGATTAGTGTTATTTGGAATTTACTGATTCAAGCACTAAGTTCAAAACAGGGACAGTCACATTTTAACCAACAGTTGTCTTCTAAGCCCAGGCATGTACATGTACACCAATGATCAGGTGCTTTAGTAGAAAGAAATCTGAACCATCAGCTCATTGTGAAAGGCCAGGTTATGTTTTATAGATAGCTCATGCTTGTAGGAGTAATTTTTGTAAAATAAACATGTTGCAAAGGTCTGGGAAGGAAAGAGTTCCAGATGTGTTTATTAAGAGAGGCTTTAGGAAAAGAGAAGCTTTAGTTCTAGTAAAATTTAGAATTTAGGTACTTAAATTTCCCCTAGCTCTGACCATGGACCTATATTTGCCTTATACTCATGCTAACAATTCTTCGAATTCTTGACCTTGGAAATAGTAAATTATCCATGGGTGCAGTAAAGGACCAGATGATGTCAAATAATTTACTCTTCTGCTAGTTTTAATGACATAAGATGGAAGCAACAATATCCAAACAATGTAATTTGTCAATGAGACAAAAACTCTGCATTCTTCACACATGCCCTTCTTTTTTTTTCACTAAAAGTCTGAAGATACTGCTTCCTCCTGATATGAATTTTTAAAATTTGATTCATTTTTAAAAATCATTCTGAAAACCTTTTTCCCTCTATGCAGATGATTCAAAAATAGCTCAATTTGGAACTGTCAGCCTGAGCAGCTGCATGCCCCTCTGTACACTGCCAGTCAGAAACGGCAATGAGTGGCAACCATTGAAAAACGAATGCTTGACCATCAAGAGTTGGTTTTTTTGATAGGATTCAGTTTTCCCTGGATTAGTCCGAAGCCTCAGCTGTGCTGCTTGCTTTTATAACAGCAATGGAATTTTTCCATACTTATGGTTAAGCATATATATTAGACTGTTTAGGCAAATCATTCAAATTGTTAATGGAGATTCAAACAGTATGCATATAATATGTTACCAATGAAGAGCATCCACATATTAATTCACTGGATACAGTTATCTTAGGAGCAGCACAGGCAAAATGCCTGACCACCTTTGCGACTGCTGTACGGGGAATTATGTATCTAATTGAACCACTCATTTCTAAAAAAAATAAAATTGGCACAACTAATTCTATATCCAGATACTTTAGAGCTGATCATTGGATTTCGCTGCATTTATTTAGTCTTTTCAGTAACAAGATATGGTATATCTGAAATTTTAGAGCATTTTTACAACAGCAGAACGTTGGTTGATGTTGCCTAATGTAAATGATAGATCTCTTCACTGAATAGGAGGGGAAAAAATATGATCCTAATCCCCTCTTAATCTTCTTCATCGCAGTGAGCCTGGGGACAGTGACAGGCTGTGAAGGTCAGGGAATGCCAGCTTTGTTCTATGCAGGAGCGTGGAAAGAAGATTAAACCAACATGCAGGTCCTCCAGCAAAGAATGCCTTTGTACAGACCGTACACATTGCCCTTCACAAAACTTTTCTCAGCAAAAAGGTCCCATTCACTAAGCTTTAAATGATCTAAATGTTTTAAGACATTTTCGAATCATTCAAAACCCATCCACTTAACTTCCCTGATGGATCCCAGGTTAAATAAGAGCAATTTGGATTCTTAAGGAAACTAAGATATTGTTAACTTAGTTGTCTTTTCATATCCTCTACACTTGTAATAATATAATATTTTCATGGGTTGTAGTTTTCATATTTTCAGAAGTGATGGACATTCAAAATTCTGTAGACACCTATTAAAATGCATATTACCCAGACAGCCTGCATATTGCTTGGAACAGCACTATTCATTTGACTGCACAGAAGCAATTTCACATTACATAGTATTCAAAACACTGATTTGACCTGTAGGATTACTCAAATGTTTAAATTAGGTATACATTTAAGTCCTTCTTTAAAGCAAAACTGGTGAATGAATAGGACCAACACTTTCAATTATGAATTATAAATAGTAAAAAAAACCACTAAGGAAAAGTGCCATGGGCTTCAAAAACAGGTTTGCACTTTTTCCTGTATCATAGCATATTCTGATGCTGCAGTAATTCGGCACTGAGCCATTTCCAAACCATTTATAAAGCTTGCTTTTATTTTTCCTGAAAAAATTATTGCAGCCAGAAACTGTCAGTTACTGCATAGATTTTTTTTTGTTCTGTTATGCAAAAAACACATGAAGACATTTATATATCAAAATTAAGAAAAATGAAGCCTTCCCAGACTACATTTATTTTTGATGGAAAATACATTTGATGATAAAAAATTACACAAGCCAAACTGTTCTTTTCAGCATGCGAAGTGCATTGGTGGAGGCAAAAGGCCGTTCTCTGCTTCTCAAACACTAAATGGGCATAAACAGCTACAGCTGGACAAGGTGCACGTCTTGAATCATCTGGTTTGGTTGCTAATTTATTTTTGGACTACGATCCAATATAAGCTTGATTACTACTACTCTTGTTCTATTTACATACATTAAAAATTGAATAGCTTTTCTTATATTCTGCTAAAGAAATGATCCAAATGCCATTTAGCACCACTGTGTGGTTAGTACTGTAATAGTTTCCTTTCTCTCTCAAAAAAGGGAAAATAGTATCAGTAAAAAGAGGGGGAAAATGTTCGGCTTTAGGATAGTACTGCATACAGATCTCTGTAAACCAAAAAAAAAATTCTATATTAGGAATAAAATGACAAATTTCTTCCCATGTTTGGTGCTATTTAACATAGTGTTTATTGGGGTTTATATTTATATACTATCTATTATCCTACCTGAATGCTTCAGTAAACTGCAGTGATTGTAAGCTACAAGAAGCATGGTGATAAAAGGGACCATCTCCTTTGTATCAGAGTGTTAATGGCTGCAGGTGGGGCACAGAGTTGTGCTCCCAGGTATGGAGGGAAAATGTGTCAGTTGCAGGAAAGCTCCTGACTTTATGGAAACTGCTGAGAAATCTTTAGTGACCACACCCAATAGAAAGGGGAAACAGAAGAATCCAAGCTTCATTGAACAGTTAGTACTAAATTTATTAAACTAAGGATGAGTTGATAGAATAAGTCCATTGCGTGCAGAAGACTCTTAGTTGGCTTAGCATGAGCTAATCCAGAAATTGAGCAGGGTTCAAGCACTGAGTCTGACTCAGGTATTACTTTAAAATCATAGAATCATAGAATCCTTAAGGTTGGAAAAGACCTCTAAGATCATCAAGTCCAACCATCAGTCTAACACCATGTCCACTAAACCATGTCCTGAAGTGCCACATTTTTGGAACACTTCCAGGGATGGTGATTCCACCACTTCCTTGGGCAGCCTGTTCCAGTGCCTGACCACTCTTTCAGTAAGGAAGTGTTTCCTAATATCCACCCTAAACCTCCCCTGCCACAGCTTGAAGCCATTTCCTCTCTTCCTATCACTAGTTACTTGGCAGAAGAGACCAACACCCGCCTCCCTACAACCTCCTTTCATGTAGCTGTAGAGAGCAATGAGGTCTCTCCTCAGCCTCCTCTTCTCTAGACAAAATAATCCCAGTTCCCTCAGCTGCTCCTCATAAGACTTGTGCTCCAGACCCTTCACCAACTTCGATGCCCTTCTGTGGACATTCAAAGAATTACTAATTTTTGCAGTGTCATTAAGACCCAGGGAAAAAATGTTTCTAGGCTTTACCTGGTATGATCCTACTCTGCTGCACTATACTGAGGTTCTCCTTGTGTGTCACAGGAAGCTGAGGGAACATCTGTGTCTTATTTTTTGTAAGCCGTGTACCACTGCTGACTGATCAGGTGACAAAGCTGTATCCATGAAATCACAGCATGTTAGGGACGACATAGCACTGCATGATGAAATACAGTCACTTTAGTGATGATAAAATAACAGAAACTGGGAGGATGACAAACAAACCCAGTAGGTGCAAGGAGGTATTTGGAGTGCGTGCTTCCTTGCAACTTCTACTTGCTTTACTGGCAAGACTGTACAGACTACTCAGTCCACCCCTTCATTCTCCAGAAGCAGGGAATACCCTCTGCAGGTGTGTGCATAAGCACTGTCTACCTATAATCATAAGTCATGGGTTTGTGTAAATTGGGAATGTGATGGATAGTTTCGCATTTTGAGGAAGAGCAGGTGACATTAAGTCCTCCAGTGCACACAGAAAGTGGTGACATGGATGCATATGCAATCATAAAGACCATGGCAGCCGCAGAGAATGACAGGAAAAGTATGGAAGGGGAGATCTCCAGACTCTGCAGTTTGCAGATACAGCTGTTAGGTTTGGTTTTTCCTGGAACAGTGAGAGGCTCCTGCAGAAATAAGTAAGATGCTTAAAAGCAGCAAACAGCTGAACCCCTGACACTGGTCAGCTTCTCCCCTTCTCCAGATACAGAACACGCATACATTTTGCCCACTTCCCATGAAATCTTGAAACACGCACTTCAAATTTGGTCAAATCTACAGCACTTTCTCTAGATTGGGCCTACAGATCTCATTTTTTACTGCACATTCTCAACTCTGTAATTAATGAATGTTCCTGGTTGATCCAGACGTTGCTTTAATAAACCAATAATTGGCCAATAAGGCCAATAAAATCCACTTCAGAATTGCAGTTACTGAAGCGTGTCAATGCACAGCGAATAGTCTGATGTATTTCACAAAATACATTAATGTTCAACCCGTCTTCAAGAGGAAAGTGTTGCCACGTTTTAAGACCAGCATACATGACACAATTGCACAACACTAGTACGAAGACAAGCTTAAGTGAGTATGCGCTTCCTCCCAACCCAGTGCTGCTGTCTAACCACCCATATGTCCTGGGGCTTACAGTCTCATCCCAAAATACAGCTTTTCCACGATTGTAGGTGTGGGTCGTGAAAGCCTGTGTCCCAAACAACATTGTTGTATCTCTTATGTGTGGATAAAAAGCAGAAATTTCTGGAGTTTCTTGTCCTGCCTCTTTGTGAAGCAGAGTAAACTGAGAGGATATTTCTTTTCCCACCCTTGCTGTGCTTCCCATCAGAATTCATTATATCTTTCAGCACATTTTTTTTTCTTAATTGTCTCTATATCTATCTATCTATCTATCTATCTAATATATAAATTTAAACATAGATACATACATATAATATCATTTCTTAATTTCTGCCTTAAATATGAGAAACACTAATATTTCAAAATATATTGATCTCTAACACAAAGCTGTTTACGTGCTTTCCTAGTCATACTAAATAAGTCTGTTCAGTGTACTTCCAGAGTTGCAAGATAAAGTGGTTTGTCAGTATGTGTTATTTGATTTTGGGATTTGTGGAATGCCTTTGTTGCACATAGCTGTGTATATGCTGATAGTGCTTTATTATGCAACTATACAGAGCAACCTGCAACCTGTAGGAAAAGGCAGATAAGAATCAGTAGGGGGGGCAAATACATTTATTCTCTTACTGGTACTTAGAATATCAATTAGAAATACTGCTTTTATTCACAGTTAATAAGATGTTGCCTTAGTATTAGTAAAAATGCTGTTTACTGTGGAAAAACTCATAACTTTTGTAAAATAAAAGCCGCCTTCTTTAAACATAGCTTACTTAGCTTTCTGAAGAAAATTATTTTTATAGAAGAAATAAATATTTTTATTGGCTATTTAAAAAAACCTCTACCTCTGTGATGTAATTTCATTCAAATCTGATTAAATGAGGTTTCTATAATCTTACAGATTGTTTCTGTAAGAGTCAAACATTCTACTGTGTTTATACCCTAGCATTCTAGATTTTAAATGAAAACAGACTTGAGCACTGTTAGACATGTATTATGTAACAGCAAAATACGTTTTGTTTTTTTTTTTTTTTAAAAGGCAGCTAAAATATTATGTAGACCACTCATTTTCTTCAAAAATTTTAGTAGAATCTAATAAAAAAAAAAAAAGGAAATATAAAGAAATGCTATTTTAACATCTTGAAAACTAAAAATCTAAAAGGTTTTGCCTAAGAGCTAGGCAGACATTAAATTCTTTTGTTTTCATGCAGACTCTGGGCATATCAGATAAATGCCAAAATTTGAGACTGTGAATAGCTATCTATACGGCTCAACTGTTCAAAACTGAGAAGACTAGAACTGATCAGGAGACTGTAGCATGGACTCCCTATAAACACAATACATTGAAACCGTACTGTTTTACTGCATGATATATGTTGTAGAAAATATTTTTCTATTTGAAATTAAATCCTAGGTTTACCATTTGCAACATTTCCTACCTTTTCACAGATGTTTCAGCTGCAGTTTAACCTCACTTATATTAAATGACTAAATTCTGCTATTTTGTGAGAGTCTGTCACTGATCTCTTTCTCTGACGATGGCTTAGCACTTTCAGCATCTCTTCTTATTTTGAGTGGCATCTGTGCTTTGCATTGGCTCCATATTTTTTAGCCTCTAACTATATTTATAATCAGACCAATAGAAGAAAAGAGAGAATGGGTTGCTCCAAAGTTACAATGGGAAAACATTTTCTTCTTCTTTTTGTCAGTCCAGTCATGAAGGTGCAACTCATATTGGCCTTTACCCAGAATTTTGTCTGTAGGAGGATGTTTGCACGTGGTAGTGGATTGGTTAGTAGTACTTCACTTCCAAGCCTGATTATTTCTATCGTATATAGACTTGCATGGCTAATTTTAAATCCCCAGCTCAGCAAAGACTGACCTTCTAGTCCATTAATGTCATAAAGTTTTTCATAAGTATCTAAAATCATAATGCTAGCTGTTCAGCTCATCTAAGTCAAGGTAACTCAATTGATTTTAATGGAGCTACTTCAATTTACACCAGCCAGTCATCTGGCCAATTACGTCCTGTTGTGATAAGAACAGAAAATGGCAGAATTTAAATCTATCCTAGCTATGCCAAATGACTGGAAACACTGTGGTAATGATGGCTGGGGAAAAAAAAAAAAAAAAAAAAGACAGACATTGAAATATTCTCGCTCATACACTTGTGATTCTGCTCTCTTTTCCGGATAGCATATCCTTTCCTGTTAGAAAATTTCCAACTTGACAATTATAGGCAGAAACCACTAGATGCCAGTGTTACCCAGACATCAGGAAAAGACTTTGTCAGTAACGTTAAAAACAACATGAAAGCCAATGCAGGTAAACCTTTTAACTGAAAATAAAACTTCTTTGTCTTTTCAATGAAATAAGACGAATTAAGGTTTTTGAGATTATTACTTTTCTAAAACCAAGGGCACTAAATTGATGCACATTGACGGAAACCTACACCAAAGCAATCTAATTGCAGGATGCATTTTCATCAAAAACCCAGATGGGTACACAGAAGATGCTGTGCTGCCTTCAAGATATTATGGATTACACCTGAGATCATATAGCTGAGTCAAAGTCTGCATTTTTCAACGTACATGGTGGTCAAATACACAGTGTGACTAGCAGTCACTTTCATTTCATCATTAGTCATTTTGCTAAAATGGACATTTTACAGGAAAAACTCGGTTCAGATCAAGTTTGAATTTACATTCCAAGCCATAGCTGAAGTTTAGTTTAACCCATTGGTATATATCAGAATTTTAATGTAGGCTCATTTCCATCATTGTCATGGCCCTCTGAAAGCTTTCCCTGATAAAAAGAAATGGAAATCTTCTGTATAAGGGGCTGGATCAGCTAGCACAGCTGATTGCCTGTGCATGGGAGTTGTGAATGCAAATCTCCGGTTAACCTGCACATAGCTCATTTGCAAGAGATGAATCTCACTCATTTAACGTCAGACATCTACAGTGTAACTGTTTATGTACATGACAGTCCTCCTGTTTTTTCGATGTGGAGAAACAATAATTTCCCGGGCGTGATTCATCTGGCCTACTTCAGAAACCACCTTAGCATGAGATGAACTACAAAACAAGCTTAGACAATTAGCTCAGGAGATAAAGTTTACACTGAAGTTGTCTTAAGTTATGTCAGATTAATCCTACCAAAATGATTTTGCAATGTTTAATTTTTAGTAATATCTGTTGTTTTGCTTTTCTTCTTGCTACAGCCATTAGACTTCGAAACAAAAAAGGCATACACCTTTAAAGTCGAAGCCTCCAATCTCCATCTTGACCATCGATTTCACTCAGTGGGTCCATTCAAAGATACTGCCACTGTGAAGATAAATGTGTTGGACATGGATGAACCTCCAGTTTTCAGCAAGCCTATGTACACAATGGAGGTTTATGAGGATACACCTGTGGGGACCATTATAGGTGCAGTGACAGCACAAGACCTCGATGCTGGCAGCAGCTCGGTTAGGTAAGAAAGCTTTTCCTCATTCAATAACTCTCAGTCACCCAAAATGCTGCTGACAGTGAGACTCAGTGGCAAAGAGCTTGGTAAGAAGATATAAAGTGTTCCAAGTCTGTCGCAGTAACAGATAACTGTCACTCTGAAAAGTATTGAAAAGAGATGCTCGTTTGAATGCGTTATCTGGAAAAAAATATGTTAAATGCCAACAGCTTCTTATCATATAGATCATTTAAGTTACCATGCACTGACAGGACTTCAGAGACAGTGTGCTCAGACTAAGGAAGTAGAAACATTGTTTTATCTGGTGTTTGGGGCTTCCACATAAGTGGCTCTGAAGTTCAGTATTGAAAAAGGAGGTTGTACATGCTACATCTGTGTTACACCTCAACGAGTGACGGTAAGCACTGCCCCTTTCACAAGAACCATTCACCCTACATCTGGCAAACAAGAAATGCTTTGAAAAATAATTGCTACATCTGTCTTGGCTGAGGCTGTGGGGCCAGGATTCCTGACCAACATGGCTACGTTCAGCAAATTGCAGCACAAGTAAACTCCTGCCAGCAAAACCTCTCACTAACTGGTATGGTTTATTTTCCTGAAATAAAAGGGAGAGGGAAGCTGTTATACAAAGGTAATATATTGATTTTGCTGATGTATTTCTAGCCACATTAGAAACTCTAAAGTGAACCAGACTCACATACCAATAAGGAAGCTCCTGTGCAGACATAGTCTAAGGTGTAAGCAATAATTACACATACTTCCACTACCAATTCTTACTGGAACTACCTGACTTCAGGAAATATTTTTATTCCCACATTTTCATAAGCAATATTGCAGACATAATGGAAGTCATAAATCTTTAAATATTAATGTTTATCAAATGGGACTATGATGGAACAGGAAAATGCCACTAGTGTCTATCAAGTGCATACACATTCATGCATATTTGACTACAAATTTAATTTGGACTTTTAATACATGTTTGTTAACTATGTGTATTTTGACTCAGTACTTATATTCTTAAAATGTACAATTAACATGCTAGATTATATGTTGTAATCATATGCAAAAATTTAACTTGGAACAGTGACTGTTTAGGTCCTGGTTCATCCATTCACTGTTAATTACTGCTTAAAACTACTGCTAACATGATTTGTTTCACTACGTCTTTTTAAAATACATTCTTCATTCTTTTCTAATACATAAATTAATTTCTTCATGAATCTGTGATGCATTCCTTCCTTGACAAGGGATCAAAACCTTCACTAACAAAGACTGAAGTGGGAACCTTTTTCCCTGTTGTTAGCCTAAGGAAATAGCCCCACAGAAGTCAACATTCAACCATACTCTCTTGCAACCAGATAGCAAGCTTTTAATCATATTGTTCAGCAATTTTTCATATGACAGCAGAATCATTTGAATGTATAACCACTCCTCAGTGAGAGTTTTTTATTTTAGAAACCCTCCTAGGAGTCTCAAGTGCTTTAGTTACTGATCCTACATTTGCAACTGCACAGGAAAAATCGTTGTCCATGATGGTATCTCCATACACTGCACTTATTCTATATTGAATCCTAAGCCATTTTAAAGTGTCCACATCTACCTTTTTGAATCCTGAAATCATTACTTGGCTGTCCAAATGCCCATCTATTTTAAAAGATCAGGAATTTTACAAAATACTCTTGCATTTCAGTCTCACTGCTCTACTTGCTGACCCCTTACACAAACAAATTACTGAAGGACTCCCAGGGTCACTTTTTATTAACCAATTCAGCTGATTCATGCCTAGAGAATAGCATCAACTATGTACCAGTACACTATACATTGAATTTGGTGGACTTTGGAGGGAGATGCTTTGCTTTAAGGAAAATTTCTATCAATTTTCATGTTTCTGTCCTGAAATCTCTTTCTTAGTTCTCGTTTACCTGAGGAGATATTTGATTCTTTGTATTCAGCTTGATCTCTAGATCTTTGAATTTAGTGATAAGATCCGACCATCCTCTTATGCTCTGGAAGAAGCTACCTGTATCCAAATGCTGACTAGTCCAAGCAGAAAAAGCAATTATATGCATTTGCTACTTAACGATGTATTAGTGTTCAGTGTTCCAGAAGTTTTATATTCTCTAGCTGAAAAAAAAAAGTACATGACCAAAAGTTAGAAAAACATAAATTAGTCTGAAAGAGTTGCATGTGATTACAAATTCTTAATGTATTTTAATCATTTATGCTCTTTCAGCTGTTTAAAATCTAGATTGTCTCATAGATGTAAAAAGAATGGCTCCATCAATTTCATTATATTTTAAAGGAGTCTAAGCATCTTCTGAATAAATATTGCCTATAAACAAACATGAAAAAAAAAGTAATATTATTTGAGGCAACAGCCCATACGATTTGCTGTGTGGCACAGTTTCTATACAAATTCATTCATTTTCTATGAAATGTTTTCCTAGACCAATTTGGCCATTACCATGCCCATTACAACAACAACAAAATCAACAATCTGTCAAACAATAAACACTAGGATAAAAGACCAATCTGCAGCGTATGCAAGAGAAGGCAAAAATCTGGAGAGCAAAGGTGGCTGGAGCAGCTCACATGAAAGGAAGCAGGACTCGTCACAGCAACCAAATCCATGTTATCACATAAAAACTTTATCTCTGCTATGCTAGACACATCAGGAAGGGGGAGATAACAGCTAAGAATGAAGGCTGGATTCAGCTGGTAGAAAAAGAAAAATACTTTGCTGGAAACCATTGAAAATGTTGAGGTTTATATTCTTTTTCTCTTTTTTTTTGCTGTTACTGCAATCAAGTTTTTGGACAAGTCAGGGGATTTAAAAGGTTTGTTTTGTGGAATGATATTTGCCAGAGATGTTGAAATGGAATGGCACAGAGCTCACATTCAGTGAGAAACAGGAAATTAAGCACAAGGAGAAAAGCAGCCACAGGTATTCAGCACCTGCAAGGGTGACTGGCTTTGAAGCTGTTTTGGAACATTACCCCAGTGCACCTGGTTTTCAAACTGTGTTAAATCTGGAGTTTATGTGTCTCAGGAGAGCTATGTTGTCTACTCCGATTTTATCCACAGTGCTGCAAGAAATGCTCAGCATAAATGTTAAGGTGAAGTCCTATGTCCTATGTACTTTGTGGCCGTTAAAAATCCCAAATCACTTCTGAAAAGAACAATGATCTCATCTTCTTCTCAAACTCCTCTAGTTTATGATGGTTACAAGCTGTCTGGGAGTTAAAAAAAAAACAAAAAAAAAACCAAAACCACCTGTGTTGTAGTGTATTACAATGTATATAATTTGTAAATATTCAAGTGTTTTTAGTAAAGATCCTTGTACTTCTGGTGCAAGGCATTTTACGACTTCCTAAAAATCACTTTTACATGTGTCCATAGAGAATAAATGTTATAGACAGAGCTGTCTAAATAACAGGAAAGTGCAGATGGATGGCAAGACTGTGAGTTATCTGCAACACTTTCTATAATAGTGAGCTTTCTCTAACACTGTGTGTGAAGTTAAACAACTTTGCACTGACACCTTTGAAGTTGTCAGATTTCCTTGGAGATGATCTTCTAGCATAAAGCATGAAAGGATTTTTGCCCCTGATGTGAAGCTCAGATATAACTCCAATTACAATGAGTTTCATATTCCATGCCACAACACTGCCCTTCAGATCTTCTCTGCTTGACTCAGAAGTTTTGCCTTATGAACTGCAAAAACCACTTGAAGCAGGGAAGCTGTGGGGACTATGCGTTTTCCTGTCCAAGTTCAGAGTCATGGAACCATGATGTTAAAGAAAGAAAACATCATGGGTATTAGTCACAGTTCAATCCTACCCTTAGTATCCTGTGGACAAGACTGTATTGTATATGCTTCCATATTCATTTTCTGAACTAGTTTACAGCTATCCAGAAACCTTTATGGGTAGGTTCTATTTTCCCAGTGCAATACTTTGTCATATAAAGATCAAGAAAATACAAATATTAGGTTTCTTCCAGAATCCTTAAACATTTTATCTTAATGTACAAGCACAAAGATTATTTAAAGTTACGTATGTAACAGGAAAGTGCTTGATCTTACAATCCTATAATTCTGACTTTTTTTGTATGTACACTTCTTGAACTTGCTTTTTCTTCAAAAAGAAAAATCCCATCCTGTAGCACTAAAATATATCTTGTAGTTCCATACATATTTAGAAAGACTGGGACATCTAATTCCAGCACTTCAAACCTCTTCATTTAATAACAGATTAAGTGATAGCTGTTTTTCTGTGTATGATATCATGCTGGAGGGGAACAAGATGATTTGCCAGTTGGTTTTGCACAGATAAAAGATGGTGGGACTCAGGAATTTTGGTTCCTTTTTAGCTGCTCTGCTGAGTTTTGCACACTTTTTCTTCTGTTACCTCCTGCCTGTTTCTGTTGCAATTTTAGCTTTACTCCACTCCTTGTCTTTTACTGAAGTCCTAGTCTCCTCAAACACTTTAAGACCTGTTCCAAGTTATAATTTATCCAGGATAACCTTTTTGAATCCCTGCACTAGTACTTCTCAGTTCCTGCTGCAGATCCCTTGCTATCTTTTTCAGACCTCCTGCTAGCCCAATGTTTTCTTTTATATCCTGTGCTCTGGCAATCTAATATCAGTCTCTGTTTCACAGTCTATCTTTCTTTCTCCCACAACTAGTTTCTGCTTTTTTCCTGCTGAACCACATGCTATTATCTTCATCAGTATCCTGCTCTACTGCCTTCCTTTCTTCTGCTGATGACAGGTGGTTTTTTTAATCTCAGTGACTTGACATAATTTTTTCTCTTTGTTCCAGTTACTTTGATCTTCTGTCTAGATCTATAGAAACTGTGTTTCTATCCCAACATTTTCTCTGAATCCAAAGGCATATATTTGGATGACACATATGCTCTTTCCCCACCAGCCTCCTTAATTTCCAGTCTCCTTTGGCTCAGTGAGCACTCAGCTGCCATGTACACAAACTCCCCAACTACCTGCCTTCCAACAATGCTGGAAATTATATAGGGCAACAGATTCCTACTTCCTCCTCCTATTTCTCCCCGTCTGACTAACTCTTCCTCTGTTTTCTTCTCTGGCTCCTAGACTTTGTCTTCATGACCTCGGCCAATCATCCTCCACTCCGTGATCCTCTTCCTGTAAATTCCCCTCCATAAAATTCTATGTACTGCTCTGTTGTTCGCTAGGTTTGAATGAGCTGGCTTCCTCCTCAGCAACTGGGTCGTTTTAAGGAACTGAACAGAAAGGTCACTTCTCTTCAAACACAAGGCAGAAAAATCTTCCTCTTCTGTGTATAAACTGTCTTTCAAAAGGAACTGTTTTCTTGCAGCTTAATTAATTCCTGCTCTTTAGCAGAGTCACAGCAACTGACCCTATCTCTCTGCTTTACCTTTACCATGAAGCAAGATGCATGTGACAAGTTATTATGGTAATCCCGTTCATAGTAGTTCATATTAATATGTTTTATTTCCCATTTGTAATGGATTAGGTGCACACAAGCAGACAGTTACCATAATTCAGTTGACAAGTGACTCAATTGTATTAATTAAAAAACTGTGGTATCTTGATTCCAGTGATCAGATTTGAGGTACTACAAGTATCCACTACAAAAAAAAAAAAAAAAAAAAAATCTTAACTTTAATATTAAAACTATAGACTTAAGGCTGAAGGGATCACACCCCATGTTTTTGTGGGGAAGATAAACATACTGTCACTCATTAGCCCTCTGCAATGCTGCAGCTTGTTCACTGGGAACAGAGACTTGAGCTGAAAAACCCTTGTCATTTTGGAGCACACGCAGACTGACTTTTTGATCTGTGTGGGTTTTTGCCAGATTGGCGGGACATGGAGCAAAGTTTAGTACTTTCTGGCACAAGTCAGAAAGTCTGCACTAGACAAAAGACAGACCTTCCCAAATACAAGATTGCTAGGATTCATTTGACATGCATAAATTTTCCACGGTTGACTCCTGGAAGCACTTGCAGCATGAGAACATTATTTCCTAGGTCCAGCAAGTGAAAAGCAACTGAAAACAAAGTTTAAAACTGAGAGAGGCCAGTAATTTTTATTTACAGTTAGAAATTCACCAATTTTCTGAAGCTTGTGAAAAACGTCAAATGATTTTCTGTAGGTATATGCAATCATATTAAGGTATAAAATGTCAGGAGGAGTTCAGAACAAAATGTGTGTGTAGTTCCAATGAGTTTATGGACTACTGCTTTCAGTGAATGACCTGTTTGTGAGGGAAGTGGATGCTGAAAAGCAAGAAGTGTGCATTCATCTGCAAGGTAGAAAAGAACAACTTGGCAGGGAAAGCTTTTAAATTAATTGAGAATAGCTAAGAAGCCAGAGTGAGAGGAAAAGAACAATATGACCGTAATAGTTCTGGTTTACTTCACAGCACTTGTACCACCTGGTGATGTGATTTTACAAAGCCAGCTCACATCCCAGAGGTACACACTGTAATTTTACTTAAATAATAATCTTTGTCATTTTTGATCAAGGGCTCTTATTCCAAATTTCTTCAGCAGTGGATTTCTCAAGAGTTCTAGAAAGCAATTGTGAGATTAAAACAGAGGTTTAATGGCTGCAGCCTTATCACCTCAAACTGTGAACCTCTCAGGGCTTGACACTGAGCAAATTATGAAGGGTCAGGACTTAAACCAACATCAAAGAAAAATTTATGGGCTACAGGCAAGCATGTTAGTTGGTTATTCTGCACAGTGGTACACAAAGTCAAAACTGAAACCATCTTCCTACTATAAAATTAAGCTTCCCAACATTTTTAATTTGGATCTTACATTCTTTTCCAGAAAAAATAACTATTTTAACCATCACAACCTAGTCAGATTCCAGGTCCTTTCAACTGGAATTTCTTCTTCAGGTCTATTTGTAAACATTGGCTTTACTTTCCTGTCCTAAAATGGTCAAGTTATGTTTAAATAAGTATTGCATATAGAATTTCTTATATATTTCGTGGGGTTTTTTTTCTTGCTTGCAGGCTTGTTAATGAAGTTTGAACAGTGTTTTTAAGAGTTACACACTTTTTGGGATCTATGTGTTTGGAAGTTTCAGTCATGTCCTGACTGTAGATGCAGATAGATCTCTGATTTTTCTATTTTTACTGTGTCCAATTCTGGGCTCTTCAGTACAAGACAGACATGGAGATACTGGAGAGAATCCAGCAAAGGACTAAGAAGATGATGAAGGGGCTGTAGTATCTCTTCTATGAGTAAATGCTGAGAGAGCTGGGAGTGTTCTGCTTGGAGAAGGGAAGGTTCAAGGGAGTCTTATCAATGCATATAAATACCTGAAAGGAGTCTGCAAAGAGGACTGAACCAGGCTCTCTTCTGAGATGCCCGATGGCAGGACCAGAGGTAATGGGCACAAACTGAAACACAAGAGATTCCCTCTGAATGTCAGGAGACACTTTTTTACTGGGGGTGGCTGAGCACCGTCACAGGTTGCCTAGGGAGGTGGTGGAGTCTCCCTCGGTGGTGATATTGAAAGACTGCTATCATAGTTCATACAAATAATTCTATGGATTTATAATAACAGATCAATTTAGGTAGTAAATTTGAAAATACTGTGGAGAAAACACAGCACAGAAATTCCATCTCAGGTAGAAGGAGAGAATAATTGAGTTCAAAGGCAAATAATGGGACCTAACTTGGCTCAGGTCAGATCAACAGAGTGCAAGGGGAAGCAAAGAGGTGCTTATCCAGCAACTTTTGCCTGGGGCCCTGATGAAAGTCATAAAACCTTTGAAAAAGTGACTCCATACTTATATTGATCTCTGCAGATTCTGGATTCCTTTATATTTATATATACAGAGGTCTGGGGAGGAGAAATGAAAAAGGAAAATGTAGCAGTTCCTGCAGTGTCAGAGCTGTCCCAAATAATCTCTTACTTTGTGAGCACTTCACCAAATCAGTTTCAAAGCAACAATGCATCCTCCAATTCCTGACTTCACTGAGTGTTTCCTCTTGTAGATCCAGCTGACGATCCAAGTGAGTCTGAGCTGAGGATTTAAGTAAGCGATAAATCCTCTACTGTGTGCTACAATTTTCTCTAGAGTCAGCATGATTGCTGTTATTTGCTTTTTCTTTGATTATCTCAGCATCAGCATTTTGCTTCAGCTTTTTTTTTTTTTTCCTGGGGAAAAATATGAGACGTTTGTTTAGATTTTAGTATCCAAAGGGTATAGAATAGAGCTAATATTTACATGACACAAAAGCAAAGGAATCAAATATTATTCCTATTGAATTTATGCCACTAGGCCTGCTCTCCTCTGTAGCAGCTATTCTACTTATTGCCTTAGCACTTTGTCAGAAGACAGAGAATTTCAGGCCAGGCATAGGAATGGAGGCCCAGGAAGCATCTCTGTCTTATCCTGTGGTCTTTAGGTCACATGCACCTAAGTACAAAATCAAGTTTCAATTTCTACTGAGGCTGAATATCTGATGGAGTTATCACATCTGTTTTTCCTCTCTTGGCTTTCTTAAGGGTTGTGGTGGTCCACTCAGACTCATTAGCTTCCATCTTTCTATACTCACTGTGACCATTGATAGACATACTGAAACACAGCCAGACGCCCATCCCAGCACACCCTTTCCCCACCTAAAACCAGTGAAGCAGAAGCCCTGCTGTCCTTTTCACCAAAGGTGACATCCATCCTCTAGCGCCTGGATGCCTCCATGAATGCAGGTGGCAAGTCCTTCGTGCTATGGGCAGGATGAAGATGGAAAGAACAGAACATGGGCAGCAGTGCGCAGGGCAAATGAACACCCTTCAAAATCAGGGTGAAATGTTGTTTAGGGCCTGTAGTTTGTGGTCCTGGTGGAGAAAGTGCTCTGTTGCTAAGCCTGGAGTGAGAGGGTTAAGTCCAATGTGCCTTCTACTGCTGCTCACAGCAGACTTTAATTAAACTACAGGACAAAGCTTTCCCTCTGCCTAGCTGTCTTGCAGATTTGCCTGCTCAATGAGGCAGGAAAAATGATGTTAAAACTGAATAAAAACAATGCATTTGCCAAATGACAA
>WHYT01017798.1:0-16242 GCA_009806455.1 Tetrax tetrax
ATCAATTTTTTTTTTAAAAAAAAAAAAAAAAAAAACCCGGAGATCTCTGAAACCTCTTTATTTCTGGGAAAATAAATCCTATTTATCTCCAGAATGTCAGGCTTTGAGTTAGCCCATTCCAAAATCTTAGAAAGCATACACTGAAACAACACGCTTTGAAATTCAACATGTAAATGATAAAAAGCTCAAGGTGAATCCCTAAATAATATATACATCGATATTATTTAGGGATATATATAAAATATGTATTAACTGCGATGTACTTTTTTTTTTATGCATTTTGTCCCCTGAAATACAAAGTATATTGCTTTCAGATGATCTGCCTAAGTTTCTTCTCTGCCACTTTGTGTAGATTCTGCATGGTTTGGGCTCACAAAGGTGTCTGTAGGGATTCTTTGTAACTCCTGTTTTTAACTGATCTCAGGAGTGAGCTAGACCTGCTCAGCACAGAGCTTTATTTCACTTCAGGATTCGTTACCACTGATGATTCATTGTGGGGCGTTGCGGATGGGACATGCAACAGTGGGATCAGTCGCCTTTATAATTTTTCTTTTGAGCAAGCATCTTGCCACCACCAAGAATGGTGGGGGTGGCTTCCAGCTGTGGCCCTCCCAGAAGATCTCCCGTGGAGAACGTACCCACTGCCATCAGCAGCAGACGGAGCCTGCGGCTGCCCTGGGCCAAGTCCCTCATTTGGGATTTATAGGAACCCCTCCATGGGCATCTTGAAAAAGTAAATGGCAAAATCCACTAAAAAGGGCTCTTTGCAGGGAGGATAGATACAGAATTGTGTGTGTGTGCTCAGTCCAGGCATTTTTAACTGGGATACTTAAATGGACAGGATAAGAACATACTTAATATTTTGCTAAACGGTTAAAATTATCATGTTGAATTGACATAAAGGCTTAATTAAACTCTATTATGTAATGTCTTCCTATGTATTCAGTGTTCCAGGTGAGAATGCATCTTAATTTTTTTTTTTTTTTTTCCCATGGCATGAATGTTTAAAAGTGCAGAGAGAAGTAAATGAAAAAGGTATAGCGAGTGCATTCGGAGTAGAGCACTGGTCAGTACTGCTTTCTGCTTCCTTAGAACTCAAATTCAATCTATTTATTTCAAATTAAATAAAATTTTAATCACCTGAGTCAAAAAAGGTTGAAGAGAAATAATGAGATTTGAAAAACAAATTTGATAAGCCAATTATATTAAAGAAGTCAATGGGCTTTTATGTTAAATTTGCTTTTTTTTAAGAAATATTTTTATAAGTTATGCAATATTTCTTACATGCAAATATATATACCATGTGAGCATGCACACTTAATTAGCAAGGTGTTAACTATCTAATCAAGGGTTTTAGTAGGTCTTCACTCTGCAAAGTACTGGGGACTAATTAATGCACGTAGCTCTACTTATGAGTCTGTCTGTGTGCAGCAGGTTAAAGGGAATACTAAAAATGAGAACGTATATTGAAGTTGTCAAAATTCTTCTTCAGTTTTCAGTGAATTGTTTTTTTTTCAATATAGAAGAAAAATAACATTTTTTTACCCCCCCTTAGTTTTCTTCCCTAGCTATGATAATTTGTGTATTTTTGCATTTGGACTAGAATGCTTTCTGAGCTGCTTCAATGGAGGAAAGAGTGTTTCTGTAAAGTGGGAGATGCGTAGGAAAGTGCAGCTTTGAAATTTGGGAAGCCAAATGAGAGACATTTTCTTTTTGAAAAAAACCAACACAACTCACCAAGAAAAACTGCCCAAAGCAAACCACAAAAATGCCAGCTCCCAAACACTAATAGCCTCAAAAGACCATTTGGAGAGACACTCTGACTAAAACTGCCAAAAATATAGACCGGAGAGACTTTAAACTCTCCAAACAAAATGCACATCGCTCGACAGCAGGAGAGGGAGGGCAGACTCTACAGGCAAATAGCGCCTCTAAGGAACCCTTCCTGTCTCAGTCAGAAGTGTTTCTGATGTTAAGAAGATGGCCCATAAATTACGAAAATGCCAGCAAAGCAACAAAGGCACTTTTGAACACGATGAGCTATCATTTTCTTTCATAGTATGGCTGAAAGTCAAAAGAAAGAGAGAGCTATATCATATACGAGGAGAAATAAAGTACAAAATGTAGGCAAAAATATAGAAAATGCTAAGAAAAGCATCTATTTAGGAAAATGACAAATGTAACAACAAGAACAATTTTATTGTTCATTTTCTAGTGACTGTAGTCATTATAAAATTGATAGAAGTGCTGTAGAAATTTAGATTGCAAGAAAAATGCTGGTATTCCAAAAGGCAATCGTAAATTATCTCTACGTTTCCTATCTTGTTAACTGCGTAAAGCAACGGTTGCTTGCTAAACATGCAGAAAATTCATATAATATTATGAATGCTAATGGAGGATTAGACACATGGATATGCGTAGAGTAGAATTGCTTTTTTGTGACGTGCGATAGAGAGAACTTACAGGGCAAAATAGAAAAAGAATTACAGTCCAAAGTTTGAAGAGAAATATTAACACTCCCAAGACAAATAAAATCTAAGCCCTTAAAATCTTTCAGGAGTTATAAAAGCTTCAGGAAAACAAAGATTTTATTTCAATATTATATGGTAATTTTATTACCTCTCTTGGACGGGGAAAAAATAATTTAGCTAACTGATTGAAACAATGTAAAAATACAGCTTAGGAAATAAACTTAGTTAACATTAAAATCACACAATAAAAGTGTATAGAGATAAAACAACACTTAAAATAATTTCAGAAAAAGACTTAGAAGTAGACTAAACGGAAAAGCAAAATTTGTAACAGAAAATTGAAGAGATCAAACAAAAACAATCAAAATCACGGGCAATACGGAAGAAGTGTTTGAAATCAAACAAAAAGCTGGAGCGAATAAATGCAGAAGAGCGAAAAGGTAAAACATCAAAGTTAAGAGAGGGTTGAAACTTTACTGCTTCCCAGACCAGGGAGATAGATTTGCAGGAGCGATTCGAGCGTGAAGGCAGACAAACACGTCCAGTGCCACGGAGCAGCAAAACGCGAGCGTTTCAGTCCGGGCAGCGCGGTGGAAATTAAATCCCCATAGAAGAGGTTAAATGTTTTGGTCCTACCGAGAGAGCAAGCTGTTGTCCTGTTCATCAGGCTCTAATGAAAATCAATGCAGCTGGGCTCCCTTGCGCTGCTGATCTGCAGAGACCATAGGCAAAGCTTTTGGAGTGGTTTGTGCTCCTGTTGGGCTGCTGAGCAGCTTGCTCTTAAATATCACCTCCTCCCGAAAGCCAGGCAGAAGCATTTACTAAATTTTAGCTGACAAAATTATAACGAGGATGGACAGTCTATTCTTTTCTACTTGAATTTCTGCTTTTTCTCAGTGCTTTTTTTTTTTTTTTTTTTTTTTTTTTTTTTTTTTTTTTCTTTCTCTCCCCCCCCCCCTTTTCTCCCTCCTTCTCTCTTTGACTGAAAAAATCTGGTACAAAGTGGACCCTCAGCCCCTCCTTTTTCTCCCCATTTGAAAACCATAGGGACAGTCCTGATCCAGTGGTCTTCAGGCAGAGGCGTTTTCACTGACGGCAGAAAAGAAAGGCAGCCAGGTTTTTCTGTCGCACAGGTAGAAAAAAGGTACATATCAGGGGAAGAACTGAAAAGACCCACTGGTTTAAAAAAAAATAAATAATAATAATTAAAAAAAAAAAATCTGTCATTTTCTTTAGTCCTTGTTTAGGGCTCATTACTGCAAGTTTCTGTATCTGGCAGTCTCACTCCCCAGAAAGATCATTATAAATGCTGGGCATGTGCACAAGCAGCTCCTCAGCGGTTTCCTATGCATGAGAATAGCAGTTTTTCATTGATTAACTCCACTCCAATGAGCTAGTTCTGTGGAGCTGCTAAAAGCAAGAACGTAGAGGGGGGAGAAAGGCTTTTTTTCCTCAGTTTGATAACTGCATGTACAAAAACCAGATGAGTTTACCAGAATCTGGACACAATTATTCAAAACATATCAAATGTCCCTTTATAATTCAAGGGTTTAATTATACATCTCCATGGTATATTAATACTTTCTGCTGGCTATTTTGCAGCCATGTGCGTGTCATGTGTGCCACGAGGGGTTTTTTTATGCCTACTTGGTGAAGCTCTGTGCGAGGGGACCGATAGAAATAAGTAATCACGAAGCCATTTAGCTGCTGACAGGATGGCTCGTGTCTGCAGCCTAGGGCACCCAAACTGTCAGACTGGAGTCAATGACAAAGCATCAATACGGTTTTGGAAGCCAAATGATCAAATTTGATATAACAGCCTCAAGAGCGTTTGTCAGAAAAAAAGATGATGGAGGTGGGGAAAGGCCCTGGTACAAAATAAAGCTACAGCCTCTTTGCGTTTCTCTGTGTCCTTAACAAGTCTGGTTTTATAAAGATAGCTTCCTAGTGTTCCCTCAGGAGCTCATCAGGACTATCCCTGGGCTGCAAAAAAATACCTCTTTTGGGAGGTCTCTTTAGTTTTTGTTTTTGTTTTTCTTGGTAGGCCTCCCAGCAGTGGTAGTTTAGGTGAGACACACGATACTAAGGTAACACGAGCTGACTTTACAGGGCTCGAAACATTTGCAGAAAACATAGGGCCATGGGAATGGCTGCTTTGGAGTTGGAGGCACTGCTCACAACCCACATAATGGAAAACTTTGTAAAGATTAAAAGTTTAAAAATTAATTATTTTTCACTACCTCTGATTTAAGGCACTAACAGATTGTGAATTTGCTTTTTTTGAGTGCTATCTAGAATGTGGTGTGCGTTTTGCCATATTTGCAAAGTCTTTCAGCTTCCATCTATTTAATCACAGATTTCTTCTGAGAGGGAACTGCAGGTCCTTCCGTTCTAGCAAATTATCCAGTCCTTCACTGACTGCAGCCGTTTACGTGCTTGCTTTAAAATACTGTGGTCTTGTGATTGTCCTGAGTATCTGTCATGACTCATTTCCTAGGAAGCTCCTAGGAAATGTTGCTACCATGATATGTAGGCTGATTTTTTATTTTTTTTTTTTAATTTCCCCCATTAAAAACTACTTTCTCCATTTTTGTACTGAGGTTTTACCTTTCCAGTGTTTTATCTTCAGTTCTGCTCTGCCATAATGAAACAGAACAATGAACAGACCATGGCTGTGTAATTAAATAAAGGATTTGACGCAAATATGAACAGTAAGGCTCTGCTGGGACAAAACGCACATAACTATGTGCTTTAAGTGTGTAGATAATCTATTAAAGCGAGTGAAGTTATTCAAATGCTTAAAAGTGACTGTAGGCTTGTATGTTTTCCTGATTCAAGGTAAATTTTTTTCAGAGACAGAAATCTAAAGTGGTTTTACTGAAGTCATAATGCAATGATTCCATATTTACGTGGAGATGATTAGAGCTGGAGAACAAAATTTGACCAAAACCCAGCTTTGCACAGAAGACTTACGTAACTATCTAATATCACAATGCAAATAGAACGCTTCGGAGTGTTATTGCTGCGATAAACTGAGTAACTTTGTAAATCAAAGAGAGCCTTCTTCATCCAAGATGCAATTTTGCAACAAGATTTTAAGAAATATGTGTTTGTTTTTTTTTTCCTCTGCCCTGATATGTCAGACTAAAATAGCTAAGTGCCTTTGAAGAAGTAGTAATTACGAATTTAATATTTACATCATTACACAATAAAAGAGGTAACTAAGTCACACATTTGTGACACTCTCAATGTTCTTTACTAAGATACAGGCTGCTGTAGTAGGCCAGTAACAGTGCAAAGGTGTGATCAAGGACAAAGTTTGTACTGTGAAGCCAGCTGTTCATTGCCAAGCCTCTGTGCTTTGCAAGCCAGCAGAAATGTCCAAGAACTCAGCTGGTTATGAAGAGATAGTTATGTGTTAAGCACATGTATAATGACATGACTTGTACCATGGAAGACTGGGACACTCGGGGCATAGGCCGTTTTGCTCGTAATTCTTTGAACGTCTAACAGACCTTCCCTAAATATTGCGACATCACTTTAGGTAGCTAAATCCAGTTTGAATGTTGCTCAGCTGTTGCTGTAGATAAATATAGCAAAGACCAAAAGGTTTTCAGGAACTGTCATGTTTGGTGCTAACATATGAGCAAAATCGTATCACAGAAGATCTGGGCATTTCTATTCTTACTAAAGAAAATGCACAGTGCTTAGCCTCTGCTTGTCCAAAATGCATCCCAAGTATTAGCTTGGGTCCTGGAGCACTTGGAGATTACCCACCAACAGAGCTCCCACATGAAGGAAAGATGTGTCCAGCAACCAGAAACGTGGGCAAAATAAAAGTGTCTGCTGTGAGCTACCTGAACGTGCCCGAGATGCTTGAGAAATGATGTTTGAGGGACCAGATGGAGACAAACACAATGAGCAAAAAGAACTGTGTGCTCTGAGTCACTTCTCAGAGCAGCTCTGAGAAGAAATCTAGAACAGTGGGAGTAAGACAGGCTTGCATGACCATAAAATATTTCTGGGGCTTTTGAAAGGACAGATGTTTTTCCTTCGTTGTTCTCTGCCTGTGTTGCTTTGCTTTTGTTGGTTGATGAATATGAAGTGACAAGCTTAGTGGTGGAACTGGTTGAATTTTAAAGGGTCGGAATGTTCTCAGTTGTTAAAATTGACATATATCACATGAAAAACTTTAACAGCAACCAAATTTTCCAATTTAAAGAATTTTAATTACAGAACTTTATGTGCTGATATCTGCAGGGGAATTTCCAGCATCAGCAATTCCCTTTCTTTTGAACATGCTGTTCTTATTTTTCCATTTCAAAAGTTCAAGTTCAAAATATTCTGATTTTATATTTTTTTCCATTCGAAATAAAAAAAAAACTTAGTCAGAATTTCTCATGAAGGAAAATCTATTTTTCAGACTTTGCTGTTATCTGAATTAGGGCCAAATTCTGCTCTTAGCTTCCATTCCAGCCTTGAGGCACCAAATTCACATCTCGTTATATTGTAGACATTTATGGGATGTAATTAATTTTCTTATTTAAAAAAGAAAGAAATCCCAGGGATTTGTTCTGTGCTACTTTGAAATTAAACTCAGCTGCAACTCTGGAGAATGGTTTAGGTTGCCAGACGTGATGCAGGAAGGCTGGTTTGCATTCACAGTACCAGCCATTGCTGCCTTCTGAAAAAAATTGATGTGTGTGCGCGTTTGTGTCTCTTCCCTGTTTGATCTCAGTGTTTCATTTTCTCTCTGCTTGGCTTGTTGTATTTTCTACTGTTGTAAGTTTACAAAAAATAAATGTATTTGTTTTGCCTTTCCTTTTTTCCCCTCTTATTTCTTCTTTCTTTCCATGGTTGGCACATTTTGGCTTGTCTTCCTCTGTACTGTCACATGAGCATACTTTTCTATGACATTTGTTTTGCCACACTTCGTTTTCTATCCAACTGTTTCCCTTTCCTCTCTTTCATATGTTTTCAGACTCTTTTCTGTCTTTCCTTCATCCACCTTATTTTTTTTATTATCCATGCTTTTTGCTCTCTGCCAGTCCCTCCATTTTGTCATCCTCTTCATCTCAGTGTAATTTCTTCTGGCTCCCTCACCGTACCCTTCATCGCTCTTCGTTATCTCCAGCACATACTGTTGCGTGACACTGACTCTTTCATCCCTACCTCCTACCTGTTGCTGGGACCCTCCTCGCGTGCGCATCTTCCTGCAGATGTTAGCTGCAAAGGGACCAGGATGAGAGAAGAGGAGGAGTTTTTCCCGTACTGATCTGGATACGCATGTAGTCTGTTTGCCATTCAGACAAGGATCAGTGCGCATCCATCATCTGCAAAGTCCATTGAATAGTCTGTGGATGGTTACGGATCGTGTTTTTTTAACTGCCTCGTACTACCTTCTAATAGAATTTGATGCCTTTCATGGGTATATGAGACCTGACTCCTCTCAGCAGCATCTCTTTGATTTTGAAGTTATGTTTCTGTGACAGAAAGCAGCCTGATCCATCTGTGTTTTGATGCATTTATACGGTGCAAGTATGTAATATTTCTAGTTTGTTTTGTTTGTTTTTTTTTCTCAGTTGCAAATGTTTTTATCAGGGAACCATTGCTGTTCTGAAAACTTCTGCAACTTGATTTAAGGTGTTTTTTCTAATGTGTGAATAAGAAAGTTAGAAGCTCAGCTTAAATAAAAGTAGACCATCACTGGTTTTATTAGGAAGAAGGTTCTCTGCTTCTGTGACATGGTAATATCGGCAAGTGATCTAAATATATTTGCTGGAAGGACAATCTGAAGGCAGAATTACAGAATTCACATGAATCTGCTGCTCACTTCTAAGAGGAGAAACAACACGTGTCTGTGGGCAGCAATATAGGGTAAGGACGGGAAACGCTGTCTGAGCAAAATCAAGTTTCTGCACTTCCATACTTTGAGACTCTTACAGGCTTTCTGAATCAATTTAAGTCAATGACATATCTAATCAGACATTTTCTGATTAGAAAGCTTCATATTTTCCAGGTACAGTGAGATCTGGGAATACAAATGCAAAATAACTGGCAACTAACAAAAATATTTTAATTGAAGGAACGTCAGGGTGGAAATTTGCAGCTTATATACCTAATATTTTAAAAAGCAAACAGACTGTTACAGGCAAATAAATCCTTATCCATACATGATAAAATGGATTCAAATAATTAAAAATAAAGTAATGACGTGTCTGAAACATCGTGCTATGATCAGGGTTGAAGAATACAATCAGCCATGGAAGAGTTCTGTTGCAGAAAGGCTATCATCTCTCAGTAAGGTTTCTCATTCTCTTAAAGATGAGGTACTGATCCCTCCTGAAAACAGATTGCTTGGTTAAACAGATCATATCTGCTCTGGTTCTTGCTTTTGTGTGGGAACAGATGTAACAACAATCTCAGAAATACCACTTTATGCACACTTGGCTTTGCAAAAATCAGTGGAAGGCAGCTTAAGATCATGATTATTTTGGTGGTACATCTCTGGCTGCTAGGTCTGTGGAGCTGCACCGCTATAAATCCAGAGGTTTTTCTGTAACAGGTAATGGAGAAGGTGGGCATATTTGGAGAACATTCAGAGAAACCATAGCATTTGTAGAAGTAACACATGGGAATGATGCAAGTGAAATAGATCTGATTTATGCTTTTGAATGAAATACTGTGAATGGTTGCATCACATTTTGGTAAAATGTAATGTAAAAAGACATCGGTTCAGAAGAAGGTCTTGTCTTTAGGCTTGAGAGGTCTGGTATTTAGCGGTTTATCCTCAACCCTGAGAAATCAAAGAATGCTATTTCACTGGAAGCAGTCTAAAGGAGTAAAATCCACAAACGGCTGCAGGGTGGTACTGGATACACGGCTGTCTTTATGCAACATAAAAACACATCGGTCCCCTCCAGCTACATCTTAAAATGCTGCGGTCGTTGTTACCACAGCTCCTCTCATTTCCATTGCTAGGAAATTCATAACGTGGGTTGTCTTTCACTCATCTTTCAGCCAGACTTGACCTTATTTCTTTACCTGTTGCCCTAACTCTCAGAATATTTTGCCCAGTATGAGATATGATTTTGCTTTGCAATTTAAATGCTTTATTTCTCAGAGAAGAGAAATAGAGAGAGTATATTGATCACAGAAAAATTGAAAATGTCAGATCTCTTGGGCTGGAGCAATACTAGACAAAACATTGACTGAAAAAGTTAAAAAAAATTAATCCATACCGTCTTTCATTGTGTTTATTTACTAATGGCAACCACCCATGAGCGGTTAATCTTAACCTTATTTTTCTTTCATACTTAATCAGAAAGGGGTTTAACTGAAGGTTAAATATTTCAAGTCTGTGTTATAAACTTATCTGGCTTGTTCTTGCATTCATAGAAATAAGTAGTAAACCTTTAGAGGATGTATCCTTTGTTAAAAGCTGCTTCACTTGCCTGAAGAGTAAAGGCAGCAAGAGCAAGACCAGGTAGAGTGGAGCGTCAGGAATCATGCAGAAGAAAGGGGCAATAGTGACATAAACGTAAAGATGGCAGACATACCTTAATTACTGCCGGTAATATTTTCTAGATATGCTACTTGTGGCATCTGTTTCAGCTCTGATCATGTCTGTGTAAATGTTGTAAATGTTTTTAGGGAAGGGTTTTTCATTACTCTTTGAAGTACCCGCTGTATTTCTGATCACTGCAAAACGCATACTTGGTAGATCGCTATGCCTCAAAATGTCAAATATATGCTCTAGATCGAGTGCTTCAATATTTTACAGTAAATTCTTATATTCTTTGCGTCTTAAATAACAAGCTCCAATGATAGTCATGACCAACGCATGAAAGGAAAAATAGTATTTTAATTAAATAGCTAATTTACGTTCTACATTCATAGCTTTGTTTATTGGTGTTACAGTCAGAACACTTTTCACACCTTAGGGATTTAATGTGCTCTGAGGAATGTATCTAACTATTAAATCAGGCTCTGCTGTTGGTATCTTGGAACCTCCTAAATTAATTTTAATTGGTCTACTACATCTACTTTCTAAGAAAACATAGAAAGGGATTTTTAAGTACCCCATAATATTAAATTAATGTTCCTATATTTGTCTGTTGCAACAACATTTTTATGTCAGACAGTTCTCAGAGGTGCTACTGTGTGTGTTCAGATAAACTAGAACATTTTTTGTTGCAAGGGAGCTTGGAAGGGAGGGGAAAAAAGTCCCTCATAAATCCAACATTACACTTTTTTTCCTTTTCCCCCCTTTTTTTTTTCTTTTCTACCATTTAAAACTTAAAGCTACTGGAAATGAAGATTGTTCATCTAATTGCCCTACAAAAATTCTGACCTTGTCATCCTCCTTCAACAAATGAATGTTCCTGGAAACTTGCTAGAATTAATCTTTAAGCATAAAACTTCTTTAGTGTTTGTGCAAGAGACACAAAACTGTGTGCGTATGAAAGCAAGAATCACATTTAATGACCTATTCACTAAATTCCTCAAATATGCAGAACTCCCACCTTATTTTCTATACAAGAAAGGCAACGGGCATCTGGTCCTTGTTTCTACGATCAGTATGTTTACAGCTTTCAGAATTTTATGCACATCATAAAAACATCTTGTATAAATCTGAACATATACAGTGTATAATATTTATAAATACGAGTTGCTGGTACTGGAAGAGGGCAACAAAAATTTTTGGAAATGGCTTAAAAAAAATATCTAACATTCAATGAAATCACTCCTGAAATAGAAAACAAGACTTAACTCTCCACAACAAAGAAACAACTTATTTTTCCCCTATAATATAAAGAATTTGAGGCCCGTACGAGACAAAATTCCAAAAGCAGTGAAAATACTTTTCGTATGAAAAGGTATTTATAAGTCTTTGCTGCCCAATCTGTAAAGGCAAACTAGCAATTTGAAAAGCAGAAAGAAAACACTATCTTGTCCATAAAGGAAAGCTGCAGAAATTAATATTTTCATTTAACTAAAACTTGTTGTCACCTTTTTTAATGTGTTAATTTTTTATGTCACAAAAACTGGTGAGTAATTATTACTCTTCACATTTCAACAGGCCAGTGCTGCTATTTTAAAGTAGATGATATATACCTATTTCTGCATATGTATAAGCAGAGTGTTTAAAGCCGATTTCTCTGGCCTCTGTATTTTCATTTTAGCTTGCTGAACAAATTCATATCACACCTACAGTTCTCTCTGGAGTTATATCTTCCTAAAATATTTTGTTGTAATTTAGAAAAACAGTAAACATACAGATTTATGAATAATTTTTTGAATAAAAGAGAAACATCCACTTAAATAACAAATAATCTACTCACCCCAGGCATGTAGCTGAGGGGAATGTAATTCCGGCCAGATTTGAGAGTTAGGACTGTAGGTTGTCTGGCAGTTCTGGCTTTTCTCATTGCAAGAAATCTGACTGCAAGTCAAGTGAAGCTAATCTTGCTAAATCCTTTGATTTATCTAGAGCTTTCTAGGTAACTCAGGCCTCAAGGCCTGTCTATAGATTTATTTTTCTTAAGAGCAAAGAGAAGAAAAGGAGGTAACTGTAAAACCTGCTGTAGCACTGAGGCATCCTGGTGCTGTAGCCTCAGGCGAGGGGCAGCAAGGAACAGCAGGATGTACTCAGTGCGCTTTGCTTGGCTGCGTCAGAAACGAACCTCCAAAGGCATTTACCACATACCTCTCTTACAGGCCTTCCGCCGTCTGTATCTTCAACATTCTGGTTCTGCTCCCTGCTCGTACAGATCACAAGTTAACCTTCCATCGGTGAATGAAAGATGCGAGAGGTCTTGCTTATATCGAACATGCGAGAGATGCTGGCAGGGGCGGTACTTCGAAAGGGTTATAATTTTGTTTCCTCCCTTTCCAATGTCAAATGGGACAACTGCTGTCAGTCCTTTGTACTTGCACAGTAAAAGCTTATACATCAAGTGTGTAAGACATGTGAGACACAGCGTGTAGTTCTAGAGGAGCAAGCAACTGAGAACGTAATTTAGTTCTCCTGTGCACAGTTGTGTTTCTACGGCTGTGACCTCTTGGTTACTTGTTTTGTACCTTTGGTATTGGCAGCTACTAAAACCTGAAAGCAAAGACCTAAAGACTATATTCAGTATCATCTTGGTAGCAGGTTGCTTCTCCCTACCCGTCATAGCGGGAAGTCTATTGGTATGGTACTTTCCTTTATGTAGGGCAGAATGTGTGGTCTAATGGGGTTTCCAAGTTTTCAAAAAAAACACTCCCCTCCCCTCACCAAATTAGATTTCACTAAGAAGATATTTCATCTCCTCCTGGGGCATGAGGTCTCCTGGCCTCCAGAGCCAGACAGTCCTGGTAGGCAACAGCTGTGGAACCTTTGAGCATCCAACACTAAAATGAAGCCACTGAGTGCTGGGTTTCTGCCAAATTTTTGGGGTATTAAAAAAGGTCAATGATGAACTTTGAGGGACTGTAGAGAAGGCAAATGCCTCTTGCTGGCTCCTTTTCTGGGTTCCCTTGCCAGGAGGTTCTGATTTAGCCCCGGGGCTCTTCCACCAAGAATGGCGTTGGCTTGTAGTACAATGTGCAGCTGAGAACGTGGGGCTGCTCTCTTTTGCCACCTTCTACAGTTGAAAACCTCTTCCTTCCCCAACAGAAGAGCATTTCCTTCCCTCTCACCCCCAGGTCACTCACTGATCCCATATGTGCTGCAGCTCTGCCCCAGCAACTTGCTCAGGAAACAGAGGAACATCAATGGGTAGGGGAAGAGGAGGGCGAGTGCAGCCTGGCTCTGGCTCTTCTTTCCCATTCCTAAAGTAGAGAAGGACCACACTGGTAGCGTTGTCATGGCCTGGAGACAGAATATAGGACAGGGACACAGCAGGGTCAAATATTGCAGAAGAGGGCCTGACTTGGCCATGTAGGGCAGCAGGGTGAGGCACAAAACTAGCACAATGAATGTTGTGATCGCACGGGTACCTGGTTGTAACACACGCTTAGCGTAATGCTGCTGCTGTGGTGTTGGTGCATCATCCATCCTCATGCTGAAAGTCTTGTGGGCTGTACGCTATGGCAGCTGTGCCCTGACTCAAGGCTGTGCCTGGGCACTGCTGATTGTCAGCTTCAGGAATGCGGCCAAAAGCACAGGGAGCCTGTGGAAGAGCCTTGGCATTTCATACGATCTGACTCGTGAGGCGTTCAGCTTGTAGAAGCCATACTCACAGAAAAGTGCAGATAATACTACAAGAATTGTGCTTCATTCTCCCTCTGTGTGTTCCTTGGTCATCATCCTCCATTCACAAGTCAAGGACTGGGAGAAGATGACGTTCTTCACAGCAGCCTGATGGATCTTGTATCAGTGAGAAACAAAGGGATGATGCCAGGACAAGGGAAGAGGAAGTCTGGAGCTACAGCATCCAAACAAATTTCTGCTTCCCTGATGGCTGAGGATAACATTGTTCTGTTTCTGCAAGACTTACTTGACTGATGGTCCTTCTGTCCCTGCTAACAGGGCCCAGGGTAGGCTCTCCTCTTGCGCTTCCCTTTCTGCAGCTCTGCCTTTCTGAAGTGTCAAAGTATTTATTTGAATGGAAATTTTTATTAAGCAATTACTAAGCATGAATAAGCATTGTGCAGTCCGAAAAACCTTCTCATTTTTACTGCAAGCAAAGTTGTTGATTTTAATTTTTGCTAGCGGCATGACAGCAATACTGGGCTGAAAGTGTTGCACATGGAGAGAGCTGTGCTCTTTCACAGTCCAGAACGTACCACACAGGCTGCGAGAGCATGGCCGTGGATGCTAAGGACAGGGACTGGAACTACACATGTAAGCAATCTGGTCGTTCAAGTTTTCCCAAGAAGGAAATAAGAAAACAGAACAACAACTTGAAGCAGATAAATGCTTAAAGATTGGGCTCTTAAAAATGATTGGGGAAACAATGTCTTGGACACTATTTCAGTGAGAAAAAATTTCTAGGGGATTTCTCTGAAGCGTTGGGGCTGTGCAGGCTCTTGGACATGCAATCCTCAATGGCTGGAAGTAAGGCTTTCAGTAGATGAAAATGTCCTTTTTTATCTTGTCACAAAATTGTTCTGGAACAACTTTTTTTGTAAGCTGTCAAGAGAGAACCAAGAACAGCTAGTACTGAATTTACACTTTAACTGGGGTTTAATTTGGAAATGTAACCATGTAAAATCCTTATTTCTTTTATAGGGAGAAATCATGTAATTTGTCTTCCCTTTTAGGATTTTCCCTTCTTTTTGCCCTTGTTTCAGTTTATCTGGTTTGCATCAGGCTGAACCTGGCCTGACATATGGCTAGCATACAGCCTTGCTGGAGCCAGCTGGAACCTCCTCGCAGTCGCCCGAAACCTCCGATTAATCTGGCTTCCTAAGACAGTGATTACACAGGGAATCTCCCCTAGGGAATTGGGTTGTATATTTACCAAACATGCCTCAAGTTCTCTATTAGGAGAAAATTAAGCTGAGAAGGGCACTGACATGTTTTTCTCACTGAGGCTATTTTAAACAAAGCCTAATATTTTTTTTTTTCTAGAAGTGTTTTAATTCTGACTGTATAAGATGCAATCTCTCCTCTCTCCACAAGCTATATATTTTTCTGCTGTCACCTTTCACACAACACAATTATATTTTTAATTTTTCTGTTATCCTAAAAGTAATAATACTTAGCACTGAGTAAAAATATCTAGTATTGAAGATCAGGTCTTCAGGTGATTGTAGTTAATAGGTCCAAATGGAGTTGTCATTTTAAACCATCTGTAAATTTTGGCCTCAAGGTTCTTTATAGGTGGTGTAGAAATTCCTAATAATACCAGTTTGAAAAGCCTTATTGCAAAGGGGCATATGGGACCAACTTGGAAACAAGAAAAATGTGTCCTTCTTTCAGGATGACCTAGTTAACTTCACAGCCCCATCAAGATCTGCAAGAAGGCTCTTGCCTTTGTGCTTTCTTGAACTAAATGGTGAAATATTTATGGCCAGAATACCCTATATTGCCTATCCTTTTTGAACAGTTCTTGTAGTATTTCATAGAATCATAGAATGGTTTGAGTTGGAAGGGACCTTAAAAGGTCATCTGGTCCAACCCCCTGCAAGGAGCAGGGTCATCTCCAACCAGATCAGGTTGTTCAGAGCCCCATCCAACCTGGCCTTGAAATCTTTAATTTTATTTACCATATTTGCCTAGTCTTCTTTTTAACTAGAGTGAGACCACTAAGATAAAAAAAGAACTTCCTAATAAAATGTGTATCAGAAATCTTCATGAGAATTATGCATTCAGTGAAAGCTGTATATTTGCAGAGGAAACTTCAGTGCCTCGTCACTAAACATGTGCAGCGATTTGTTTCAGGACCCAACATAGCTCCTGTTGTGGGGTGTGTATTTCTTATCAACTCTGTAGAGGAAAAAAATCCTTTTTTTTTTTTTTTTGTCTGAATACCTTCTGCTTTCGCAAGCCTGTGATATCAAGCTGTCTGTATTAGCTCAGTTGCCCGACGCTACAGTTGGGTACTAGACATTCAAAATGAGTTCTGCAAGGTGGAAGGGCACGGTCTGGGTGAGGATACAAATCCAATCCTTGAAATGAAGATGTCTGATGGGTGTATGTGTGTTTGTCAAATACACACTCTGGAGTATTTATCCAGTACCTACTGCAGCGTGTTACCGAGATATTGCGTATGAAGGCAGGCTGATGTGATGTTCAGGGTCGTTTCTAATGGTTTCCCTGTGCTGTCCCAGCACTGGTCAG
>WHYT01017798.1:27057-51056 GCA_009806455.1 Tetrax tetrax
GACGCTACAGTTGGGTACTAGACATTCAAAATGAGTTCTGCAAGGTGGAAGGGCACGGTCTGGGTGAGGATACAAATCCAATCCTTGAAATGAAGATGTCTGATGGGTGTATGTGTGTTTGTCAAATACACACTCTGGAGTATTTATCCAGTACCTACTGCAGCGTGTTACCGAGATATTGCGTATGAAGGCAGGCTGATGTGATGTTCAGGGTCGTTTCTAACGGTTTCCCTGCAGCTGTGCTGTCCCAGCACTGGTCAGGGTTTCTTCCAGGTGAGTGCTGCTGGGTGTTTTTGGTTTTTTTTTTGGTTTTTTTTTTGTTTTTTTTTTTTTGTTTTTTTTGGCCAAATGAAACACTTCCCAGCAGTGTACCTATCCCTGGTGGAGACCAGGCTAGGAGGCACCAAGGAGTCTTTAATCTCCGCTTGTGGAGTCCTGGCAATCCACTGTCAGGAGAGTGAACGCAGGTGTGTAAGGCACAGCCCTGGTTTGGAGACACATGGCTGTCCAAGTCATTGAATATCTGGAAAAACTAGGTACAAATATGCTTGCAGTACCATCAGAGCTAATGGCAAATTAAACAACTGCTTTATTCTAAAATCTGCTATTAGACAAATGAACACGGGTTGTTTTCATCAGCTTAAAGAAGACGTAGAAGTTAGGTGAGCACGTGTGATGTTAGATGAGGAGTAGATGACCCGCAGTTTTGATATTTTCTCTAAAGAGATGGCGTCAAGCAGCTGATGGACACTACTGCTGTTTGCTCCATCAGGGATTGCTGCGGTTGATTGGGATTGCAGCACTGCCAGGTGGACAAAATAGTTGCATCTTGGACAGGGACAATGCGTGAAGCACTGCAGAATAGTTGAATAATTGGGTGAATAATACGGGCTGCGCAGCCCAGGGACCTTTCCCTCATCTTGTAGCACACTCTTCTCCCAGTGCGGCAAATAGGATTTAATGCCTACAGCTCTACTCTCCCTACTTACCATATTCTCCTCTGCCTGTGTCCCCAGCACCCTTCAGCCCTGGCACCAGAGCTGGGCTGGTGACAGCTCTGTCCCACCTGTCTCATCACCTTCGGTGCTGGGTAGGCGTGGGAATAGTGGAGGCATTGAAGACAGAAGTAGAAGCAGAAGTGACAGAGCTTGGGGAAGCCTCACTCCATTGTGGCTGTGGGGCTGGTGGGTCCATGCATGGCTGTGGTGGCGCTCGTAGAGCGTGGCACGAGTGTGCTGGCCCTAGCTTGGGTGTTTCTGTATCAGCTGCACCACACAGTGCTGATGCACTGAAGGAGTCTCCTTTTACCTCTGCAGGACACCAAATAGATCTGTGTCCCAGAACGAGCAGGCACGGAGCGCCTTTCTGAAGCGTTTCCACATTTATGTCTTCTCTTTGTCGTCCAGCTCTTCTGAGAACTGAAGGTCTTCTGTGAAGTGCGTGGTTTGGTTTTAGCTGAAAATACTCCTCTTTGCCTCCCAACTAAAAGATAACCAGATGCGTTATATTTTATCCCATAAGGGCTCTTTGAATGAGATGTGCTTCCCTGGACTTCCAGATGATTCTTAGGGTTTTCAGTCTTATTTATAACTAGTATCATCCGTGAAGTTGAATTCCATTTTATGAAAAGTTTTGCATAGGAGAAATGTATACTTGGTTTCTTTTGTGACTACGGAAAAAATGTTAGCCGTTGCCAAGAAATGATGATGTTTGTATGGCTGGTGGCAGGTCCTCCCTTAGGACATTGTTGGGAAATGGGAAGAACAAAAGTTTTACCCGAGGTTTGTACGCGCCAGTTGGAGTGCTCGAGCCAGTCGGCTCTGAAGCACATTGTTTCCCTTTCTGTAAATGAATAGGAACTATAAAACTAATAGGATAGATTTCACTGAAGGGAGGCTTCTCAGTTTTGCTGAGTGCGTGATAATTCATGCTACTGTCCTTCTCTTTTTGTTTAGGACAGGGTGCCTGTATCCCTGTCCAGAAAGTCCTAAACAGAAATCTGGCAGTAATGCGTCGGGAGCAGCGAGCTTTGAGTGAGAAACAGCGGGTTTGCACGGGCAGCCCGAGCTTGGGACACGCTGCTCCCGCCAGTGCTCTGCCACAAACGCGTTCACAAACAATAGACAACATCTTTATCTTTTTCTCCACGAATGGTACCAGCATAGCTATTTGCCTGGCTGCAGGTGGTCCGGCTGGAAATGCTGCTACTGCGTTGAGTGAGCTGCCAGCTCCATGAAAGCCGTGGCAATTTCCTACCTGCTGTCTTCCCTTTCTTCCATCTGAACTCAAACTGCAGTGGAAAAATAAGGCATGTAGCCCCACAGATCTGGAAAAAAGTGGATCACTTAGCAGAAGTTTCACTAGACCTGGTATTTTCACCAAAAGCTCTAATTTTATCCAGGTGGAGTTTCACAGCTAAAAGTTTAGCAGTGTTCTTAGTTAGCTAAAATGCTATTTTATTTCTATATTCTATAGGCATTTCTATAATTTACATACACTTACAAACATGCCTGTAAAGAGCTGTGTGCACTTTTAAACTGCAGTGTGACTTGGCTGAGCAGGGTTTGATAGGTGGAGTTAATGTTGGTCACCCCGCTCAGAGAATACGCATATTCCACTGCTTTTCCAATTATATCAATTTTGCCTGGTATTACTGTATTCAAACTGTCTGCTAAACAGCAAAATAGTAAAAAAGAAAAAAAAGTAGCTAAAAAGTATATAACCCCTTAGGAACAAAACTTGTATCATAGTTATTTTTCTTCCTTTTTAACTTAACGGGAAAAATTTCCCGTGTCTAGTAAAAATCAGTAGTAATTAAGAAGGTACATGATTACAGTGCTAAAAAGAAAAAAAAAATTTTTTTTTGTTTTTGTTTCATCTCAGTAGTACCTGTGTTTCTAAGGGAGAATATGCAAGTCCAAAAGGTATTGAAGAAAATTCCCCTTTAAAATGGGAGAATCTGATAATTTCTGTTTATTTTCTATCTGATTTTTGTATTAATTCACAAACATAGACTCTCATGGGACTCAGTGCAGCTTTGTTAATGTCTGCTTAAATAAGAGGTCATAAATATGGAAGCCTATGTGTAGGCCAGCTAATATTCTGCACAGGCAAAGGATTTACTCTATACTTGAGTTTCTTCATTCTCCTTTACATCTGCACACTTCACATGGAGCCGACTGTTGGGTTTCCCACAGAAGCCTGATGGGAACAGGATGTTTTATCTCCTGCCTGGATAGCACGGTTTGATGCCATGCATTGTGCTTACCCTCACCAAAGCCATGCTTTAAACTCATTGGCGAGAAGTTTATCATTCTAGAGACATGACATCAACCTCAAAATGTCTAGGTGAAATTCCGTTGCTTTGAACAAGGGACCAAGGGAACAGCATCTACAACTGGGTCGTGGGTACCACTCACTTTATCCAGAGCTTTTAAAGCAATGGGTAGAAATATTTAGTATTCAGTCAGAAGCTGCAGTTCTTATGGACAGAATTCACATAACTGAATATAGGTGTTAAAAACTAAGCCAACCAGCACACAAGTCTTTTACCATCAAAATACAGAAAATGGTACATTTTGAGTATCTTTTCCTAAAAGGAGCACCTGATGTAGGATGGATGACTCACACCTTGGAAATGTCTGTTTTTCTCCACTGGATAATAAGATGCATTTGCAGATGTCTAGACTGATATGCAAATAAAAAAAAAATATTGCACAGACTACTTGCAGTGAATAATTAAAACAATTCAACTTATGCAGAAAGCTTGGTTTCCACGCAAAACATTTTGGAAAGCTGAAGTAAATCTCTGTCCATTAATGAAGCAGCAAAGAGTAAGGCTAACAGGAATTTTCTGTGAGACAGATGTTGAACAGTAAGGAGGAGTACCATAATATCTAGCTCTTTAAGACAAGGTCTAGCAAATGATTCATTGCGTATGTTGGTATCTGTGCTTATGGCCTTTCTATTAAAATTATGAGACTCAGAATTTGTCTGTCTGACAACGTAGACAGTGAGTGATGTGCAGGAAAACTTCAAAGATTGAGTCTACAGATACAGAACTAGTAAGTTTGTTGGAACACATTTAGTAAGCACTCAGAAAGTGGAATTACCGTGTTAATTTCTGGATTCTGCAGACTTTCTAGGAACCAGAACAATGTTTGCTTCATTTTATTTTAATTCTTAAAATGAAAACAATATTCATGCCTTTGGACCAAGTTTTGAAAGACTTAATGTATCAAGGTTTATTAAAAACCTGATTGCTTGAAAAGGGCAGTGGAAGGAAAATACTACCACCATTTTAGGCTGACTGTCCATAGCAGCATCTGGCCTTGATATCCTCTTAGATCTAGGATGGATAGATTCTGGTATTTGAAACTCTGCTGTGGGAAGGTCACATTCCCCTCCAGATGTTACATAAAGTTCTTCTTTCAGCTGACTTATAGATGGGAGGTGGCATCTCCTTATGACTTGTCAGTTTGAAATGGTACAGTCTTTGAGTCTGAGGGGAGGGTTTCATGGCAAAAATCTGGCTAGTCCTTGAGAAATAATTCTAAGGCTAAGAATGTTCTTTGTTTTTGTACTTTGGTTCTTTGCAAATAAGTCAATGCTGTATTGTTACTATTTACTGTTTCTTAATAAGTGACACATTTTTTTCTTGTTTCTCCTTCCTTAAGGGCTCTATTTTGTTTAATGTTGCAGTCTTTGTCTAGGTTGCCTTTCTTTCCCCATGAGGGTGTAGGTTTTCTTAAGGATGGGCAAATTAACGAAGGCAAATATCAGCTTGCCATAAAGGCACATGGAGCCCAGTACCATTTCTGTTCTCAGAACAAAGATTTTTAAAATGATTGATTTATTTATCAGGAGGAGCAGATCTAGAGGCTGATCAGAAAAACATGCAGGTCCTGGGAGCTGCTTTCCATTTCAGAGCAATTCCAGTTGTTGAACTGCACATCAAGCTTCTAGGTAGGCACATCCTCACTGGAAACTCAAGATAATCAGAAGTGCAGTCTGAGCAAGTAAATCACTATATTTCTTGTATGACAGATAGAGACAATGTGGCCCAGATTTCATCTCTGTAAGTACGGAAGGCAAATTAAGTCAGATTAGGTTCATTACATGTGGAGCAGAGAGAGAACTCAGACATCCACAGTTAGAGGTGTAGTGGAAGATCTGAGCAGGAGATGGTGGACAGAAGCAGTAATAATCATACTTGCTTGCAACTGAATGAGAAATGGGAGATAAGTTCAGGATAGAACTAATCCCACATGTTTGAAAGTACTACCTGTTACTGATCTGGTCGTATGTCTGTGAGAAAAGGGGGAAGAAACAGGATTTGAACTCATCTGCAGTCAAGAAAGTCTGTTCTACTCAGAAGTATGTGATTTAATTTTTCTGACTAAAACTAAAATAAACTTCAATCTGATCCATGGTTGCAAAGCACTAACAGTTGATTTTTAGTAGACCGGTGATCTTTCTAGCTTATTGTTTCTTTTCAAATTACAGTTATAATCATAATGTTCTGCTTAAGTCAGCCAGCCAAATTGACAAACCAGTCATCTGTGGCAGATAGCACTGAAAACAGCGTTTGTTTTCACCAGGAAAATAACGGAGTTTGCTGAGATTGTTTTGCAAAATAGTTTCCTGGCAAAAATGCTGTTATGTTTTTTCTTTTAAGCGAGGCATTTTGTAGAAATACAAAAACTATGCTAAAATTTATTTTTGAAGAACAAGAGTTTAATGATATTGGAGTGGTCCACTTTGTAACTTCCCTAAGATATAGCACTCTGCTTTTGCATTTCAAGATGACATATAATTTCAACCTGTACATTTCCATTTTGTCCAACCAAAGGATTTTTCGCTAACACAACACTATGTCTATAAAATGGAAAACTTGGTTCTTCCCTAGCTACAAAGCTTTTTGTTGGAAATCTTGTTGTTTGATGTCATGATGAATAAAAGTTGGGCTGTAACTTTTTAAGATGTGTTGGGTTGTAATGATCAGATCCAAGGCTGGGCTGAGCTGGGCCTAAGTGTTAGGCTGGGCCATTTCAGTGTACGAAATCTATTTAGTGCTTCAGACCACATAGCTCCCAAACCCCCTCCTCTACCTCAGAGTAATATTTGACTCTGTTTTCACAAGGTACTGCAGTTACTTTAGAAACCTGCAAACTATAGCTTAGAGTGTATTTGGTTTTGTCAGCATGCTCACGGTAGACAAAATTGTTCTGAAATTGCCTTTTATGGGACTAGCCTTACGAGCTGAAGTGATAGACAGACTTTCTACGGATTCCCCTGAGAATACAGATAAGTGCAGAGTTTTATTTTGCTCACTTTGGGCTCTAGCATCCAAAATCTTCCATCTTCCGCCTTTTTTTCTTCCCCCTCCCTGTTGACGACAATCTACTGCCTCCTTTATAGCGTCTCACTGGGTACTATGTCAAAAATGAAATTGGAGTGTTTGCTACCAATGCCTTTTACTGGTAAATCCTAGGCCAAAATGTGACCCATGATCCACTAATGCTTCTATAATACTCCTGAAAGCCCAAAGGCTTCAGTGCATTTCAGATCTTCAGCACATTGTCTCCTTGCTCTACATAAACTCCATAGTCTTGTACTGCCAAGCAAACATCTACCCAGTGATCACATGTGCTGATCCCAAAGCAATTTTCCAATGTCTTTAGCAGTCTGACAGAGGAAACTGCTGTAGGAGACTGCTACTCATCGTCTAAGTGGGGGTGTGTATTGTCCTGGCCCTTCAGGATTAGAGTGAGGATTTGAGAGCCTCATCCTCCAGTTCTGTGAGTACTTCTGGTCTTGAGAAGGTCTTACCTTAGTTCTACTTGTTTCTGCTTTTGGATAAGACCTAAAGCAGAAGTTTGCCCAGCACATTTAATCAAGGAGATGGAGACTCCAGGCTGTATGCCTGCAGGTGAGGTATCCACACCCTGTCTTTCTTTGTGTGGAAGAAGAGGGTAGCCAGATGAATGTGCGGTTCTGTTGTCCAGATTAGGGCCAGGGCTATATGCAGATTCTGCTGTTGATGTAAGACTGGTATTGAGCTGCGTGGTTTGCAGACAATGTAAAATTTGTGCATCTTTTTCGGTCTTGAAAGGACCGCTGTGATACCAAGAGCTGTGGTAGATGAGGGAGAGAGAAAACACTGAGTGTCAGAAGGGCTGTCTGCACTGTCCCAATGTCACACCTAGTCCTGGATCATTCTTTTAAGCCAGGAGGAATGCCTTGAGTACACACCACAGCAGACATGCAGGCTTAGGGAGAGCAAGGACTCCATTCACCCTGTCCTGAGAGGTACTGTGACTCGGACCAGGAAAGCAATGGAGGAAAACCTGCTGTTAGTGAAGGCTCAGAATAAAAAGAGAAACTCAGAAGGGTCTTTGTAATGTGCTGGTCCTGCTGTGAGGGCTGTGATACCAACTCTGTGTGTTCCCTTCCGGAGTTCCCTCGAAGAGGTAACCCTCTGGAAGTGGACGGCAGTTCAGCATGTGTTAGAGATGGGTGTGTATAATTTAAATTTGTAACTTATTCTTATGTTTTGATTTGCTGAAGTTGATTTTGAGGTGGATTTTTCTTTTTTATTTTTTTCTTTCTCTAGAATAATCTTATTTTCTTTAACAAGTTTACTTGCTAAATTCAATTGTCCCTCACAAACTAAAGGTGCTGCAACTTTAATGAAAATAAATAATCCGAAGAAAGCAATGATAAAGACACATATTCAAAACTAGAGGAAGGTACTTAAATCTCCAGATACACAATTTGTTTCCCAGCTCTCCTCAAGAGAGAGCCCTTGCTGCAGATCTTAACTGACATCCCTTTGAAGAGCTGGTCCACAATCTTCAGTTATTATGTACAGGTTCAGTCATGCTTCACTGCTTCTTCTCAACTGTTTTATAATAGCAGGTTGTCAAATGTTTAATTCTTTAACATAAGAAGTTCATGCAAACTCTTCTTCCTGACCCTTGCTGTGGAAGCAGCCCCAGCTTTAGAGGATTCACAGGATGCTCTCCGCTGCTTACAGATATTTGTTTTCTTCTCTCAAAAATCACTTGGCCAATAGTCAAGCAGCCAGAAAACACTATTATATTGAGAATGCTTGAGTGCATCTGCAGATTTGTTGGCTTGGATCAATTTAATACATTTCAAGTGTAGACAGGGACTGAACTTCCACTGTGCCAAAGATTGGATGCATTTCTTATACTTCCACTGTTTGCGTTCAGCTGAATGAGAGGAGAGCATATGCTGATCACTTGCTGAGCTTGCTCTGCTGAAAGTTAGGAAAAAACCATCTTTAAACAATTAAGCTGCACACACTTGATAGGGAATAATTGGAGGGTAATAACTTGGAACACTGCTGAAATGTATTGACAGAAAATACACATATCCTTGTTTCAAGTCCTATTTCTGACTGCTTTGTTTATTTCTTGGTGAACTGAATCAGACTCATATGCGCCACAACCTTTTATGTGTAATTTGATTTTGTATTGCTCCGTGGTGCTTAGAATAAAAAAATGTGTTTTTCATAATTATGTAGCATAAAGGGGGTGACAGTTGAGTATTCAGCTTATTGGTAGCTGCTTCCCAAATCTTGGAGGGAGTTAGGTTTTACTGTGCAGGTTTCATACTGAGGAGAGAGGAGCTAATTCCTTTGCTGTGGTCAGCTCCGTCCATCTGGGCTGGCTATGGCCAAATCATGGTTCCAGGTGGCTGAACCATGACTTTTGCTAGAGCACTGTTTATTAAACGTACCCCGTGGAAATTAGGTGCTTTTTTGAATAAAGGACACTTTATTATGTCCTTTTGAAATCCTTTAGATGACCCAGCTGTACATATTTTTCAGTCTTTCATAATTTTCTTGCGATATAGTGCTGGGAATAGTAATAGTGAATGCAGTGTATGGAGAAAGAAGGTATTACTGAGTAGAAGATTATTCCAGAAAGGCAGAATGAATTTTTGAATGGCTTAGTAACTTGTAATTCTGAGGATGGGACTTGGATATTTAAACTATAAATGTTGTGCATTTAGGGAGGAATATAACATTTATTTATTACTGCTGCCGTTTCTATGGGAAGTGCTGAAACAGAAATACATGTGGTATGTGCAGATCAGCATTTTTTTTCTGCTTTCCTTGCTCATTCTTTTATTTGTGGCAAAATGATCCATGAGTCAACTTTCTTCAACTCCTTCCTTTTAGTTTTTCACTTAGGCTAGACTTCTAAGCCACTGTAACTTGGTATGGTTACTTCAAGAGGCAACTTCATCTTTCTTCTAGCCCCCAGCAGCTTATTCCTCTTCCTCGTGCCACTTGCTCCCAAGAGTCTTGCCTGGTTGCACCAGTGCTTGTGCCAGAGCAAGGGAAGGAGGGCAGAGCAGAGGCAAAAATGAAGAGCTTGGGTGGGAAATACTTCTTCCTGAGGAAGGGTTGCTGTGCATGGCTTCAAGCAGTAGTGGGATTCCACCCTCACGTTCTTATCTCCTGCTCTTCATTTTCTCCATTTTGTGTGTATCTGAGAAGGATGAATAGAAAGAGAGAAAATAGGAGAAAGGAGAGAGAAGAAAAGGAGTGATGGAAGGGAACTTCCTTCTGGTGAAGGCAGCTGAAGTAATCTACCTTGCCAGCCAACATTAGGACTTGCCTGGGCATGGGGTAGTTCAGAGGAAACCCTCAGACCTATGTTAAGAGGAGTCAGAACTAAAGACAATACATACAGTGCAGGTAGGAGCTTTGCTAGTTTGAGGAGAAGAATGGAGTTGTCTGGCCATGGAGGCACTTTAAGGCCAGAAGATTAATTTGAGACTCCTACAAAAGTGGGTGAAACAGAGGGCCCTGGAGATGATAACAGAAGGAAGAGCAAAAAGTTGGTGTTCCTTATCTTGCTCTCAAGTAAATGAGCAAGGATCTACTAATGATGCCTCAGGGAAGTTTACTAGGGATTTTTTTTTGACAAAATGAGTATTTTTTTTGAATGAATTTCATAAAACAGAAAAAAAATAGAGTTATAGTACCCCTTTCAACAAGGGTACAATTCTACTAACAAAACAAAAGATGCTTATGTATCGTAAACCAGTATTTAATTTATCAGGAAGGGCAAAAAATCATCAAAGCTATCAGATTGGGCACTATGATTTTAATGTTCTACTTTCCACAAACACACATTATGCGGAAGCTGTTAGCTCTGAATTAACTCTTTCCTGAGTATTTCAATATGGACAGGCAGGACTGTGTAACTGGGTGCTCAGGACTTTTGGCTGGGGATGTGCGATGCCATAGCTCAAATCCTGGCTCAAAAAATATTTATTTGTAAGACGAGCAGCTTGAATCTGCATTTGTGCTGCAGTGTAGTGGGCATCATGTTCTCCTGCTGCATGGCACTGGGAGCTCCCTGATGTGTAAAATCTCTAGAATTTGGGTAAAGCAATGGTGGGTGTGGGACTATCTCCCATCTCTCAAGTGAGAGCACATATACGGGTCCTCCTAAGATCACAGAAGCTTTAATCGGACAAGATTTGCTGTTCTGAAAAAAACTCCAACCCTTCAGTGTCAAAGCACTGCCAACTTCAGCCATTTTTTGTTGAGTGACAGAAACTTTCCATTTGCCAGACCAAATGTGTGAAGCTTATCTCTAATATCAGGTTTTGCCAGGGTCAAATTTACCTGCTTTTTTCAGCCCCTAAAATGCAGAGGATAACCTCTTGTTTGACAGTTTGATTTCTTTCAAGATGCTCAGATATTCTGCATATGTTCTAATAACACATTTTCTCTTCCAATGAACCTTTTCTGACCTCTTTGAAAAAGATTAGGGAAGAATGTAGTTAATATATTAAAGTGATTTATTAGAGTCTGCATTCACTTAAGTATTAGTTTATATAAAATTAATCTATATCAGAAGTACTCTTTGACACCATTACTAAACAAATTACCACAGTAATCATAGCCTGTCTAAAATCAGGAAGCATTTTAGCTTTGAGAATTACATGATATGGCTCAAATAAGGACTCGCTTAGTGTGTCACAGTTTTATAGCGCTTGGCACTAAAGTTATCATCTGCATTCAAAGCGTTGTGGGAGTTTTCAATTTAATACATTCTAGAATTTCAGAGATAAACTGCTGGGTTTTCTAACTGAAAAGAAAAACTTCAAGGGAGCACTGCTCTTTTAACACTTGAGAAAGCAGCATTGATTGATAGATGATAGTCAGCAGTTTGTAAAGTAGTGATTAATGGCAGCCTGATTGAAGAAGTTATATGTGAGCAGCGTCTGTGAATTACCCTATGAAATGAATATATTTTGTTTGCAGATCCTTATGCAAAAAGCATATGAGAGACATTGGACAGTGAGAACCCAGATATTGTACAAACTAGTGAACAGGAAGAAAAAAGTCACAACTCCTCTTCTAAAGGGAAACCGTTCAGTGTTACCCTGTTTCGGACTTGGAGGGAAAACGCTGAAATGTTTCATTTCATGTCTTGTGAAACTTTGATATTGCAGTTTTATGTCTGTTGGCTGAGAAGGCTGTGATTGATTTAATGTTCCACTGAGCATCCAGCCAGGGCTAGCCAAGAGCTTGGACTTAGTTCCTGGCAGGATTCTGGCATCCTACTTTTACATAAACAAAAACTAAATTAAAAAGTCTGCCCAGATGTGTAGCTGGAGGTCCACCTCTTCATCTTCCCTGAAAAAAAATCAGCTGGGAGGCTGAGAGGTAAAAAGCAGCATTGATGTTTTTCCTATAGCAAATTTGGGGTTTATTGAAGGCATATTTTTTTCCCTCCTGCAAATCAGTGTGAGCGAACTTTCCAATCATCTCTGACTGTGCCTGCCTTCCTCAGTTCTTTTGCAAGTAGATGGAAGGAATTTTGTTTCTTGTATTAATATTTCTGTAGTGATACTATATTTACATACTATTTTAAATTCCTTTGTCATGAGAGGACCTGTAAATTGTACTGTGCATTTCAAATTTACATTTTAGTAGTGATGAGATTCCCTGAAGCCTTCTTTTCTCCTGGCTTAATGAGCCCAGGTCTCCGTGTCCCCTCACAGGGCAAGTGCTCCAGTGCCCCAAGCATCTTTGGTCATCCTCTGCTGAACTCTAGTTTGTCAACGTCTGTCTTGTATTGGAGAGCCCAGAACTGGATGAGGAATTCTACACATGTTCAGTAAGCCTTGATACAGGGGACGGTGAGGGTAGAAGGGAATGCTGAAAGGGATAATTGCTTCCCATAATCTCCTGGCTGTGCCCCTTGCTCCTACAGCCCAAGCTGCCTTTCGCCTCTGCTGCCAAGGCACACTGCTTTTGTTCAGATTACTGTCTGCCAGCATCTCCGGGTCTTTTCCAGCAAAGCTGTCCCTAGCCAGTCCGTCCCCAGTCTGTTTTGTTGCAAGGGGCTTTTCCTTCCCAAGCGCAGGACTTTGCGTTTGTCCTTGCTGAATTTCACGAGGTTCTTCTTGGCCCATTTCTCCAACCAGTCTAGGTCTCTCTGAATGGCTGCCATGACCTTGAGCACTCTCAGTAGCGAGCACTCTGTTGCCTCCTGCAAGCCATTGATAAAGATATTGAACAGGACATAGCCAGAATAGGCTCCTGCAGTGCTCTACTTGTTACTGGTCTTCAGGGAGCGTGTTGACCCATCAAGCACTACTCTCTCAGCTCGGTTGTTCAACCAGTTTTTTTACTGATCTAGCTTTCCAGCCATCCAGAGTGCACTGTCCTAACTTGGACACAAGAATATTGTGGTAGACTGGTCTGTGCTCTCCCTTCATCCACAAAAGTCAACTTCCCAATTTCTATTTAACAAACTTGTGACTCTCTAGTAATAATTTCAGTGTGACTATCAGAAATTAATCTAACAAATTTGTTATTAAATGGATCACAATATTATCCTCATATGGTGATCAGTAGAGAGAAACAAGAGTGAGTGGCCAAGGAAAACAACCTTGCAGACTTTGGCTATTTAAAGGCATCAGCAGTGGTGCTTATGCTCGCTGCTTCTGCTAGAAATACTGAGTTTTGTTGCTTTTCCCTCTGTCTGTTGTAAAAGGTAAGGTAAAAGACCACAGACCAATACTCAAATTTGTCTCGAGACTCTAGACAACGTTCAGCTGGATGAAGGAGCATTACTGACATACAGATCTTGGTAAAACCTGCTGGTGTAACCTTTGTGCAGGGAGAGAAAGCAAGCTTGCTAATTCCTATTCTGCCTTAAGTTTATTGAGCTGGCAAGAACACAGACGTCTTTCAAACACAAAAACTTTATTTTAAAGGAATATTTAAAAAGCAAGAAAGGAGGAGGTCAGAAATGCCATCCAGTGAGGTTGTCAGTATGGACCTGAGCAAGGTGCCTATGCAGTGCATGCTGCACAGTACTTCAATTCAAAGAAGCAGAGCTTAGTAGAAAAAAAAACACCAACAACCAGCAAACCAACAAAAAAAAAAAAAACCCACCCACCAACAGAAAAATTAGGGCAGCATCCTAACTATCTGTTTCTCTATCAGTGTGTTTGTTCTACAGAAGTCCTCTCTTTCAGTCCTTTCTCTAGGCAGAGCTTGTTGTAAAATGGTCTAGGAAGCTGATAAAAAATGTTTGCAGGTTGTTCTGGTCATAGTTATTCTGATTATGAAATTTAATTTACCCTCGTATTGTGCCAGACTTCATGTCTTTGAAGTTGCTGAGGTTTATAACTTGGGTATCCAGGAGACCAACCTGAACCAGACCCTCGGAGGAAATGAGAGACATAAACCTTCTCTTGCCCTGTGGAGCTCTGCACTGGCATGTGCACAGCACAGCTCTACGGTCAGGTGTGCGTACAGACCAGGCCGGGGAGCTGCCCTGCCCTGATTACCTCCTAACGAGTCTCAGGTGTCCCCTGCCATCTCCTTTGCGCTTCAAGAAAACCGTGCTACTGGGACACGTCCAAATGGGATGATGTTTCCAAGAGCTGTCCTGGCTTCATCCCTACTTGCTCTGCGTGTTCTCTCCTACTTCAAGGCAAACTGAACATATTCAGGCTTAGCATAATAAAGAAGTTCTGAATTAAGAAGAATAACTACGACTCGTAATGATGGATGGCAGGTGGTGAGAGCAGAAAGCTGGTCCCCTGTTGTGATCTCTTGAATAAATTTTGCTCAGACCTCTGGAGAATAAGCAGTGCTTGGGAACAGGGAGAAGAACATCCCCTTACAAATCTTGGAAAGAGCAGAGTAGGTGTTCACAGGAGGTAAAGCTCAGAATGATGCTCGGATAAAGATGAAATTGTGCAGAGGGAAACAGGGCCCCAAGAGCACCTGAACTCCAGCATGGAATTCAAGTTTGTGTGTGTTTGTGTGGATTTAAGGGCAGAAAGAGAAAACTAAAAGTTGAGCTCTATAAATTTTTATAAGATACCTAATAGAGAAGGGATTTCAAGATGGTTTATACAAAAGCCAGAATTTATTTTTATGATGCAATTCAGTTAGTAACACTTCTTTTCCTAAAGAAAACATCAAACAGATCATTATTTCCTCAGATAATCACATATCTGACTCTTGACTGAGTTACTGCGGATGAGTATTTCAGTGCTGTGCACTGTATCTGACAAATATTTAAAACATCATCTATTTTGTGAGGAAACACGATCTTTCCGACTGCATGAAACCAACCCTTTTTAGATCTCAAAGCAAATGCAGTGACATCAAAAGTGAGTATCTGAAGATGCTTTCCTGTGTTTCATTCAAATAAGCTGTCTACAGGGACTTTAACCCAGCAGTTGTGCATTGCTGTGTATCCGCAGGGTCTGGAACCTCGCTTGAGCAGACTCTCAGCATTTGTAGAATTTTCTTTTGCTTCTTTGCATAAACACAGCTTTGTCTATATGAAGTAATGACTTGGATTTAAGCCTAAACTTTCAGAATTACTATTTTGCAAAAATGACAGTTTGACAGGTTGCACTATTTTCCCAACTACAGAACAGTCATCTGAATATTTAAGAACAGTAAACATTGTCATTTACAAATAACAGCAAATTCACTCTATTACAGCTATTCTTTTACATATTTATCATGCAGATTTGTCTGAGAAGAAATGACAAAATAATACGCAGAAAAACAAGAAAAAAAGAATGAAAATATTTCATACCATTTATACTTCTGGTGAAACAAAACATATTGCTTTCTGTAGAAAATTCTTGTTGAATTCAAGTTGTTTGTTTATTATTAACTTTACAAATAATAGGAATAACAGGAGGGGAAATAATTAAAGTTTATACCTAAAGTAAAGCAAGAGTTGTTTTTAACCAAATTTTAAAAGAATTTATTTTTCATGAAGAGGGGAATATATGCTCCACCTTATGAAGTGGTTTGTGGGATCAAGATAGTAGCATACAAAGAATAAAATTATTCCTGTATTATTTAGCTGAGCTTGACTTCATATGAGTCTCCTACTGCTTTGTGTGCTTATTCAATGAAAGAGAAGTTCAAGGTTTTTTAAATATGCATTTTTAAACTTGATCATTGATTGCAATTTTACAGAGTGAAAATTTAACTTCTCAGTCAGTTTTGTAGTAAAATTCCACACTGAGCTGAGTGATAAATAGAGGATTGTCTGTGAAGCATGAATTGGAGAAAGAAATTACGGTTCTCTGCTTCTCCTCAAAGATAGAAATACACAAAACTGGAAAAAAACTAAACCAGTTCTTTGAACTTCAAAAATACTGCTTAAATAGATTTCTGCTGAAGGCAAAATGTTTACAGACTATAGCATGAAGAGAAACATCTGCTTGCGGATGGCAGCTGAGAGCTGAACATGTACCACAGTAGGACAACATCTGGAAGTGACACAGTGCAGTGTGTCCCTCTGGAAAAAAAAGATTTTATAGTACTTGTGCAAGGAATGCATCATTTGAGAACCGTATTCTGTAATGTTACTCCTGGGACACCAGTGTTGTTTGTGTTGTCCCTTCATTGGCACATATACATGTAAATAAGCAAACCCTGAAATCTTCCAATATTTTCCAGTAGCTTCTCCACTGCAAATTCTCAGTTGATGAGGATGAGTAAAGTCCATAGAATTTATGAAGCCTTCTGTCTTAAAAACAGAAAACTGAAAGACTTTCTGATGTGTTTGTTTCTTTAGAAAAATCTTTATCTTGACTTTTGACAAGTATACTTGGATGAGGCTCATCAAATGGGTTGAAATGAAACACTGGCAGCTGAAATATGTGGGACTTGCCCCAGCAACACCAATGGTGGCTCTGCAAGCCACGCCGTAGCAAATGGACACTCTGCTCAAGCCTAAAAAACAGCTGCTATTAACCTGCTGCTGGAAGTGCTGTTCCCCTTCCCAAAGTCAGGTTGCACAGGTAACAAGGTTTAGTTCGGGTCTGCATCCCATTGAAGGCTTAAGGTCTCTCAGCATCACCCATGGGACAAAATCTTTTGCTTTGACTCCAGCAGTGTACAAGGCATGAACATTTACCAAAAAAAAATCTTAATCACTTAGTATGGCAAGAATTGTGGGAGCAGATGGGGTGGTATTGGAATGGGAGCAGAGAACTGCCCTGTCTCGCCTTCTCACCCCAGCCTGTGTTCATTACTCTCTCAAGTAATTCAAATTTTCATCTCAAAAAGAGAAAATAGCTATCACCATTTGCTGACTGTTCCTTAATCCCAGCTTCACAGTCATTCTGCTGCCACCAGCCCAATTGTCGTTTGTCACGATGAAGTGGTTTAAACCACAGTTTGGTGGGGATTTTTGAGTTTGTTTATTTTTGGAGTTGTGTTTTTTTTTCCTCTTAAGTTGCAATATGAAATGAATTTTGCTGGAATAAGAATAGTCATTTATAAAAATATGCTTGGTAGATGGAAAATTTCTCCCTGTTCCACATGAATACTCCTCTGTTGCTGACTAGTATGTGCTGAAATGCTCACAGCATTTCACAGTTCAAGAGAACTGGGAATTAAGTCAAAATCAAACTTCATCAGGACAGCACAAGAGATGTCTCAGAAAGGAGCCCTCCATTATGTCCTGCTTTAGGCATTAAGAGCTGTTTTATGCAGGTGCACAGATCACTCCTCTTGAAGCATCCTATTTTGTGGTCACTTGAGATGTACTTGTTGATTGTTCCTTGCTTGGCAGCTGTGGCAGGTGGTCTCCTGATCTTGAGAGCAGTCAGCAGTCAAAGACACTGTTGTGTGATACAGCGGAGTCGTCGTTGCTCTCCCTTATTGGGCCAAAGCGTGTGTGTGTTTGCTGCTTCTAGAAACAGAAAGAAAATTCTGCATATCTGTAAAAGCTGAAAGCTTGAAGCTTTGTTCCTGAGTAGTTCATGCATCTTGTATTTAAAAGTTACTAAACAAACAAAATATGGAGGAGAGAGAGCTTACACACTCTCGAGCCCCTTTCACCAATTGGCCTTGTTTTCAGGTAATACGTACTTGTACATCCAAGTGATCTCTGTTGATTAATACAACCAGTTCAATTATCTTTCATCCATATAAGTACCATAGTTTAACATACTGAATTAGACACGCAAGAGGGGTTATATTCCAGCTGCCTGAGTTGAAGTTCACCTAGTTTGCTGTAGCTAGCAGAGCCTTGAATAGGTCTGGCGTGACCTGAAAGTTTTTGTGGTAGACTAGCTCTGCACAAAGTGGAATTCAGAACAAAGATGAGGGATAAGGTCCAGCAATCTTCTACTTCAGATTCTTCAGGGCTATGGACGTTTTTACATACCTGTGTTAGATTTAGATGCCTATGAGCTGGATAAAAGAAACCTAGACCTGGTCTTCTGGTGTGTTCATGGCTAGGAGCATTCCCACCGGTGAGGAACACTAAGAAAGACTCTGGGTTGTTTTTTTTGACATTATACCTAGATTAAATGCCACTGTTGGCTCCTCCCCATGTTATAATATTGCCCTGAAGACTGTGCTTCCGAGTATACCTCCTTCAGAACATTTAGAACAGGAGAAGAAATTTGCCTTTCTTCTTTCCAAGGAACAGCTCTAGCAGCTGGTTGGCTGGGACACTTCTAATGTGCTTTGATTGGTGCTTCTGGCATCCTCTGCCTGATCTACATATAGAAAATGAGTCTTTTTCACATGCAGTCAAAACTCTAATGCTATCTGAAAATAGCATGCTTTGAAAGAAGAGGGAATTTCTTTATCACTAAGTCCTAAAGACAAAATTAATTGGTGCTAAGAGAAGTTACTGGGGATGGCCAGTAAAGAAAGTTGGGTAAGACTGATTTTAAGACATACCCATAGACAAAGTGAAGGTATCTGGAATCACCATGTCTTTTCTGCCTTTTGTTAAAGCCACAACATTTGGTTCATGATGTGGGCATAGAAAATTTGCCATACAGTCCCAGGCAGAAAAAGCAAGCTTACCAGGAGTAGAGCAGTGGAATATGTGGGCAATCAGTCAACTTAAGTTGTTCAGCTTTATAAGACACTGATTCCTTGGCCCGTTCTCAGGTGAGAATAATACTGCATTATTCTATCTTATTGTAATTCTCTCCTTAATAATATCAAATTCATTTCTGTTCAACACTACTGAGTACAAGACAAAGTGAGGCACACCATGGCACACGTCACTAAAAAAACCCTTAAGAAGCTGGATGCCTCCCTTAGATGAGCTAATACATTATCTCTTATTACAAATGTTGTATCTTGGTATTTGATTTCTATATATCTATAGAAACAATTACATAAATGTAGGTGATAGTATCTCTTTCTACAGAAGTGGCAACATATACTTCTGTTGTTAATATGTCGCTGTTAACACTCTACTTCTGAAAAAAATTCCATGGTCTTTCCTTGGAATTAAACCCCTTGGGAAATGTTTCATTCTTTAACATCTCTGACTTCATTTTTATTTAAATATTATGTAACCAGAAGTAGCATCTACAGTCCTAAATACTGAATTATTATTAGTCTTTGCAGAAAGCAAAATTTTAAAGTGTCAGAAAGCTTAAAAGATACTGGATTATTTTCTTCTAGATTCTGAGCCTTTAGTATACGTTTTTTGGTTTTTTTTTTTTGTTTCAGACTTTCATGTCCTTTTGCTGGCTGAGAAGTTTAGGTTGGGTTTTTTTTTTTAAGAGAGAGAAAAAACAGGATCTGAATTCCACTTCTTCACGTAAATCAAACAAGTGTAATTTGATGAAGATGCCATACTGTTGAAGACCTGCAAACAAAACCAGTTGTTCACTGCAACCTCCAGCTCGTTCTGTTTGTTGGCAGATCAGTTTTGTATTACCATATAACAGCAGTTTGCTCCTCAACCATTTCAGTGCCTAGATGTTTGAAAAGCTTCAGGTGTGCCTAAGAAAGTGGCTCGGGTGGCTCCTTTCCAAAGATATGCTTTTTTTTTTTTTCCCCTCCTATTTTTTTTCTCCCTTGGTAGTCTAGCTTCAACTTGTAGTCAAGTATCATCCTACCTCTGTAAAACTAAAAAAACTGTTGACTGTAAAGAAGTGTTCCCAAAGTTGTTCTTGTTGATTATAGTGAAGTTGGTCCTTGATTTTTGAAGCCTAGTTCATTACTGAAGGAATATTACTGAGCATTGGCGGATAAGCGTGTTGGCCCATGTTGGTGTGTCTTTGCAGGGTGAGGCTCACTCACCTTCTCTGAGGGATGTAGCTATGAGCACGGGTTCATGGTTTGTTAGTATCTTAAATACTTTCAGAGAAACCTCTTTTACATTGTTTGAACACATAAGTAGGTAAAAGAAACTCAGTGGTGAGAATTCAATGATATAACTAAAAAAAATAAAGGTCTTTTAGGTCTTTAGGTCTGAAAACAGGGTGTATAGAATTATTTTGTGTGCTTTGAACTGTAAAAATCTTGTATGATCTGAGCTCTGGATAAGATTTAGTTCTAAACGAACTCTTTTTCAAATACACTAATGTTCATGAGCGTGGGGAGGAGGAAGCTGGATATTGGCTCCATTGTTCAGGAGGAGTTCTCCCTGCTGGAGCAGAGATTGCATCCAGCTGCATGGAAATCAGTCCCTGACTTTGACGTTCTGGCCATACTTCTGACCCCATAATTTCTTTTCTGTCTTCTCTCTGTCTTATCTGAGCTAATATGAAGAGACAAGAAAATCTCCCCGGATACCTGACTTATGGCACTGAAATGCCCATAGTTTCAAGATTAAAACCAGACAACTTGGGGTGAGGGAGAGGGAAAAGCTCTGGTTACGGCTATGGAGAGGAAGAACTATGGGAATAAGAACACAGATCTGTAGCGACTGTCTTAATATAATTATCCATCTGCAAATCCTGATACTCTAAGGGAGAAAACAGCTCAAAAATCACAATTAAATAATAGATTTTTTTTTTTTCTGAACGTTGTTTCAGCAGCAAGTAGATAGTCTCGAGATGACTCTTAGTCCTGAAGGGTCTACAATCATTGCAGTAATTGGAAGGCAAATGAGCGTCTTGGCAGAAGTCATTAACAAAGCTAAAACCTCTGCTTTGATTGAGAGTAATATAAAATGCAAGAAGGGTAGGCATGAAGTTCTGAAGGTGATGCGTTGCTCTGCAAGTGAGCTTCTGAAGTGCACATACGTGATCTGGACCTACTATGGGCCAAGAGGCAGTGCTGCAAGGCATTGGTTTTCAGCGGCGCTCTTCAGCTGACTCTTTTAAATGCTGCAGCAGTGGAGTGCCACATCGGAGCTGCGTTAGAAATCCCAGGACCTCCACACAAGCTTGCCATACTGATAGTACTTCAGCAAGCAGATTTTAGGACTGTAAAGGCTGTAAGTGCAATAGTTTGTTTGTCATGATATGACGTGCCAGACTTCTCCCCAGCATATCTGCATCAACGTTAAGGAATTGTGATTGTGACATTCATTGGGTCCATGAAGTTAAAGTCTGTGAGAAGTTAAAGGCTTAGAAGAGAAAACAATTGCCATTGAATGATTTGTAAAACTGTGATGTAGCTCTTATTTCTTTACTTCCCTTCTGGCTAGGAAAGTAGATGACTTAAATTTTATTTATTTGACTGAAAAAATGGAGGAGGGGGGAAGAAATGCACAAAGTTTAGCCGTTCTTTATGGAAATAGAAAATGTGAAATATGTTCTGTCACTGGTAATAAAATGTTCCATTTTACTTGGCCCTAATGTTCATATATGTTTTATTTCAAGTACTCTAGAAAAAAAAAAAAAATCTTCATTAACTTGCTGGAGTAGGAATAGAAGGAAGGGACGGTGATTGTACTCGCTGTCATCCAAACAGGCAGCATGAGTGGAATTTTGTCATTGTAAGGCAAATTTTTCAAAAAGTATTATTCAGGTCAGGTTATTTTATAATCATGTGTTTGCCAAATTGAAAGATGAATAGCTATTCTCTTTAATGCACACTTCACACAAGGATTCAGTGTTTCCTAAAAAGAAAACCTATAGGAAAGCCAACACGGAGGCTGCTACTGTGGCTGTTACCGCTACCTTGCCAAAAAAAATCACTTTGCTGGCTTATTCCGGGCAATTAAATAGCTCTTTCTGGTGACTGCCTTACCTACATGATTATATTACTTGAGGATCATTATTTCAAAGTATCCCAAATTAAAAAAGTCTTTTGTTTTCTTATCAGTCTTCTGCTGTCAGCTTATCTGGTGTTCCACTCCCTAGGTTTGCTGAAAAAGTCTGTAATTGTTATTACTTTCCACTCCTGCTCTTAAGATTCTTTTATTTTGTGTGCTTACCAGCACATCTTTTTGCCATCTGATATAATTTTATGTTCTGCTGTTCTTTTCTTATTCTGTTTTAAAAACAGCAACGATGGAATTACTATATCATGCAGTAATATCTTGAACAGATTTATTTTATAGTTTTTGCAATGAAGATTTTTTGAAACATAGAGTTTCCAAGAACTTGGCTTTTTAGATGCACTGAAAATGAGCAAAAGAAAAAGACTGTGTCAAATTTGCATAGATCAGAAAATGCTACCTTGATAAAATTAAAATGTTTTGCAGAAATATATTCATTGCAATGAACTCTCTCCAAAACAGCGACAGGTTTTGATGACTTCTTGCCTGCTTTTTAAATGTTTTCTTGCCTTAGCTTTGTCCTTATTTTTTCTTTATGCTTGGCTGTTCTTTTTTTTTTTTTTACTGTTGTTGGTTTCATGGATTTTTTTTTTCTCCCACTCCAAACTGAGGCTTTCAGGGAAAGTGTCTTTTTGCTGGAACACGTCCTTCTTTCTGTGCAGAAAACAACTTCTCAGTGCGTACTGGTGCAATACTCTATTCTTAACATATGAATAGGTGTCAACAGCAGCTCAGAATTATTTAAAATAGATCACTGTGACTAAAATGTTTAAGCTAACAAAAGCTGGTAAGAAGAAGGAGGTCTAGACTTTGAACTTTAAACTTCAGATGCATGTACAGTAAGTATTTCTTGTGACACTGTTTGCCAAAGCTCAAGTGCTGTAAGCTTGATTTCTGACAAGCCCTCGTTATTGAAGTGTATTGATTTGGCCCACAGATAAGGCATGTGTTAAACAGGGAGTGGCAGATACCTGAGCTCAGAAAACAAGCAAGGGAGAAAGATACAACTTCAATCGCCTTCTTACTTGGCTAACGGTCAGAAAGGAAGTTGCGAATAAATACTGCTAAAAGAGGAGGAAAATGGCCACCTTGAATAAAAGGAAGGAAAATAATCTCAGAGCCTCTGCTTCAGGAGCAGAGATTGGTCTCCTTTCTTCCTCCAGCTCCTTGCACGTATCTTTTGAGATTCTCCTCCAAGAAACAGAGCTGAGATGAGAGTTTCTACTGATGGCATTTCTTGGTCATTCTCTGCAGCTCAGACAGTAAGGGACAGCAAGCAAAGTGTTGACCTCTTTATACTTCAGGTTGCATTTGGTTTCTTTACTCTCCTTCTAATACCACCTAAGTTTTTGTAATTAAGGACTAACTAACCTTTGTGTGATGTCTGCATGTCATTCTCTAGGGTGGGATTCAACACAGCATCAGTCAAGTTCAGACACTTCTGCCCTCACAGTAAGCAGAGGGAAGAGGTCATGATCTCTAACCCTCTCTCCTCAGTCATTTTCTTGCTTTTCTCCTGGCTGTCCACTGAAAAAACCTGAATATATTTGTTCGTGGTATCCCTCTACCTAACTCTCAGGACAGGTGTATCTAAGTAGCTCATCCCTACATCACCCCACTTGTAATCCCCACAGACTCTTTAAAGCACATACTGATATACAGGACTAACCTCAGACCTTGGTACTTGAAGAGTCCCAGAAAGCCAGTCCTTCCCATGGAGCCCAATCCTTAGTGCCATCCAAGATGTTAAGATCTATGATGAACATAAAAAACCCCAAAAATGCTTACCAGGGCAGACTGTCTGCCTGCCTAACCCCGTACTCTGTCTCCAGCAGTGGCAGGACAAGAGGCTATTCAAGGAAAGCGTGTGAGCTAAACCAGAAGCCTGGTTTGCTGCCCTCATGCTTTCCCTTCTTCTTCTCATCATGCTGTACCAGGGACAAGTGCATGATGGTCCTAGGTTTGTTCCAGTGGCTGGATGATGCAAATGTCAGAGAATGTGACCCCAGCTATTTTGGCTTAATAGGCTAGCCGTAAGCCCATCTTCCCAAACGGACTTCAGGTGTGCCTGGAAGTCTGCACCTGGAAACCATTTTAACGGAGTGGTGCTGGAAGGGTAACTTTCTCCTGGAAACAATTGGGTAGTTAGGTGTGTAAGTGCTACCAAATGGACATGCAATTACTTGACAGTTGTGTAAAACTTTATTTCTAACTACAGAATGACATATGTCATCTTAAAATCATGCTGGGGTCCAATGCTTTTATTTTGCACAGATGGTAGCGGTTGAGAAAGTAAGAAGTCAATTAAGTGGAGTGGTGGATATCTGTCTTTTTATTATCATTTTTGGACCAAAAGGTATTGGTTTTGCTTCTTAAGGATTTTTTTTCTCTCTTTTTTTTTTTTTTTTTTGAAAGTTGAATAAGAAAAAGTGTTAACTGGGGTGTAGCCTGCATATC